>NDFG01000386.1:4428634-4525634 GCA_002167245.1 Sporophila hypoxantha | reverse complement strand
GCCAAACTGGAGGAGGACACAGGCCTGCTCATGGGGAAGCAGGGGACCTGRGGACAGGTAGTTTTAAGGGATTTTGCTAGACTTCCCTTGATTTGCCAGGGAACGATAAAGGTTGAGCAGCACCTTCTGACCCTGTTGTCTTCCTGTCTCTCTCTCNTTTTAAGGGATTTTGCTAGACTTCCCTTGATTTGCCAGGGAACGATAAAGGTTGAGCAGCACCTTCTGACCCTGTTGTCTTCCTGTCTCTCTCTCCACCAGGTTGTTGCTGAGACCCTGGTGAGTGCCTGCCTTTTTGCTCCTCACCCTTCTGCACGTTTGAGGGGATGCTGCAGTCCTGGGGTGCAGGGCTGGGGCTGGGAATTGCAGCCCCACAAGCCAGGCCCTTCTGACCCCATGGGCTGTGCTCACTGGCTTGGGACTCTTGCATCAGGACAGGGGACAAGGGGACAGATGGGACCTGCAATGAGGGCACTTCCCTCTGCAGTGTGGGGCAGGAGAGGGAGAAAGGCACCTGCCCTGCCCTGGGGACCAAGCCTGCCTGCTGCCTGCATGTTCCAGGCAGTGTGGGACTCAGGGCTGGCTTCCCTGGCTCCCCAGAAGTGGGAATTGGGGAAGGGGTGACTTTCTTCTGCAATGGCCTAATGGATGAGATGAGCACAGCCTCCCTCTGATGCCCACAGAGGAATGGCAGCCATTTCATTCATGGGCAGCACTGCTGTGGCCCAGGGTGGCTTCTGTATCTGGCAGCCCTCAATTTCCTCTTCAGGTGGTGTTGGTCATCCCTGAAATAYCCTCCACAAAGGACAAAAAAAGTCTTAACCATGAGCATTGCAGAGCTTTTTCCATAAAAACTGGAAAACATCTTTTCTTAGAGATAATCTGTGAGTGTGCAGCTTCACATCCATGCAGAGGAAATGCCTTTTTTAGGGGGAAAAATCCCCAGCTATTTTCCTGCTCATAATCTCTTTACAAAAGGGTTTCCRGTCAGGACTGGCTGTCCCAGGAAGAGCTTTTTGATACCTGTGTCCCTCTCTGCTATGTCTCCATGTTCACTCTTTGTTCTCTCCCAGAAACTTGCTGATGTGTCCAGCAATGACTCCAGTGACTCCCTGGAGACCCGATTCCTCAGCATCCTCTGYACCCGCAGCTACCCCCACCTCCGCAGAGGTAGGATCACACTTCTCCATCACCTGCAACACCACTGCTTGGATTTGGGCTGGGTGGGAGATGGGGAGATGGGGGTCCCCTCATGGCTGAGGTTGAGCCCTGTCTCACCAGCTGTGGTGGGGATGAGGCAGTGGGAAGAGATGGTATGGCCTGGCRTTTGAGGTGGCTTGTTAAAGTCACCCAATCCTGCTCTGGTCCCACCTGGTCCAGAAGTTTCCACAGCTGAGGCTCGAGTCTCCAGGGTGCCCAGGGCTGGGGTGGAGCAGCTCAGCAGTGACCCTTTCCTCTCCCCTGTGCCCAGTGTTCCAGGAGTTCATCAAGATGACCAACCACGACGTGGAGCACGCCATCAAGAAGCGGATGTCGGGAGATGTGCGGGACGCCTTTGTGGCCATCGGTCAGTGCTCCCTCTGCACAGGGCTCCCCAGGGCAGGCAGCCCCTTCAGCTGTCCCTGCCAAGGCAGGGGGCACCAGATTCCTGCTGGCAATCTCCATGTTGGGCCATGGAGACTCCCACTGGGGCATGGGGTTAGGGCACTTACGGGGTCCCAAGAGAGGGCCAGGCCTGCACCCTTGTACCAAGGAAGGCTTGTGGCTGAGACAGTGGTGCCACAGCTCCTTGCTGTGCTGTGTCCCCGGGGTGCCATGAACTCTCTTTCTGTCCCCTCTGTGTGTTGCAGTCCGGAGTGTGAAGAACAAGCCAGCTTTCTTTGCTGACAAGCTCTACAAGTCCATGAAGGTGAGGAATGACCCTCATGGGGCTGGGCTGGGCTCCTTTGGGACCATGCTTTAACCCCATGGAAGGGATGGGGTTTGTCTTCTGGCTGTCCCTGAGGGAGTAGGRAGGTCTGAGCTCAAACCAACATTTGGGGCTGTCAGGCTGATGCCTTGCTGGCARCAAGTCCAGCATATGTCCAAGGAGAGATCATAGAACAGTTAGGGTCAGAAGGGACCTTTAAAGGTTTCATCTAGTCCAATTCCCTGCAATAGGCAGGGACATCTTCAAGACTATTTAAGGCCCCATCCWACCTGGCSAYGAATGTTTCCATAGAGGGGTGATCCACCACTTTTCTGGGCAACTTGTGCCAGTTTCACCACCCTCGCTGTAAAAAATTTCTTCCTTGTAACTAGTCTGAGTCTTCCCTTTTAACTTAAAACTATCACCCCTTTTCCTATCACTACATTCCCTGCTAAAAAGTTTGTCCTCATCTTTCTAAAGCCCCTTTTAAGTATTAAAAGACTGCAATAAGGTCTCTCCAGAGCATTCTCATCTTCAGGCTGAACAACCCCAGTTCCCTCAGCCTTTCCTCACAGGAGAGGTGTTCCAGGCTCATTTTTGTGGGCCACAGCTTGGACTGTGCTGGAGATGCCAGGAGCATCTGTGAGCCCCAGTCCCTGYAGGGCTTTTTGTTCAAGCTCTCCCTTGCAGGGTGCAGGCACAGATGAGAGGACCCTGACCCGGATCATGATTTCTCGGAGCGAGATTGACCTGTTCAACATCCGGGGCGAGTTCATAGACCTGTTTGACAAATCACTGCACCACATGATTGAGGTGAGGGGACAGGGACATCCCTTCCTGGCTCATCACCTTGTCTGGCTGAGCCCTGAGGGGATCTGAGCCATGAGTGGCACAAGGGCTGACCATCACCTGGGGAGGGGGAACTTGCCCCTAGCAGCCCCAGAGTTGGCTGGTCTGGCTGTAGAGAGGATGTGCTGGCATCTTCTACTGCTGCAGGGATGCCTGCAGGGTGTCCAGGACATGGAGCTGTGCCTTCCCTGTGCCCAGCACCTTGAACCAGGTTCCCCCAGGGCTGGCTCTCTGACACAGCTCTCCCTCTTGCAGAAGGACACCTCTGGCGACTACCGCAAGGCTCTGCTGGCCCTGTGTGGTGGGGAGGACTAGGTGGCACCTGGGGCCCTTTGTGTCTGAGCCAGCACACAGCCACTGCCTTGATGTCACCGCAGCTTCGGGGGCTTCAGGGGACACTCAGTCCCCTCCAGAGAACAACTCACTTTGCGCTGGAAAGCAGCACCACATTGCAAGCGGGGGAGTCTCGGGGAGGGGAGCAGAGGGGTCTGGGTAGGGAGATTGTCTGTCTTGAAGTAAAATAATTCATACCCGAACATGCCACTAAACCAAAGAATTTACCCAGATGGAAAAGACAATTTTAAATCTGATAAATAAAACCTCACTGTTGCTGACCCTGGGGCGAGAGCAGTTGACTTACTGGGGCAGGTTTGGGTGGGACTGGGAAGCCTTGGTGTCTCCTTGCTCCCGTAGGCAAACTCAGGTAAGAGCCCAGCCCCAGCTCCAGGGAGGGCCCTGAAGACACCACAAAACCTCTCTGAGCAACGCTTCTGCTGAGACAGGGGCTGAAAATGCATGTGGGGCTGGCAGCAGTGCAGGGACTTCACCAAGGGCTTCACTTYATGCCTCTGAAAATCCCCGGCAGGGTTCATGCCGTTGTGTGGATGATGCTTTCATAAACCAGAGATACAAATCTGACTTGATGGCATCCACCCGTCCTCACACGCGGTTTCCTGAGCTTTCAAGCTGCTGAAGAAGCAGTCGAAAGGCACATGCCATACAGGCTACACCCCCAAACAGTTTGTTTGCACTTCCCCCAACACTCGGGAGAAAAGAACTGGAATTTCCAAAAGCGGGAAATTCCAGCACTTTCAATTGTTTCCAAGTCAGAACAAAAAGTTGTGAATACCCTAGTCTTCCTCAGAACAGCTGGGTGAGGAAAGCTACACCTTCAAAATATCAAAGCAGTGTTAGGAATAATAACACAATATTATTACAACACTTCAAAACCAGCTGAGGTCAAGAAGCAGCAACATGTAGAGACAAACCAGGGAAGCTGAAACAACTCAGCTGGGTATTATCCCACTAAAAATTCCCTTGATGCCTTCCTGTAAAACATCCCCTTGTAACAAAATAATCTTTCTTGATGGAAAACAGTCTGGATGAAGCTTTTTCAGCCTCYCCATACTCCCCATAGAGATCTGGGTTCCTCTGTCTAGCCCCTGTGTGTAAGTAGGATTGGGCATCCCTGTCCAGACAGCATCTTGGGGGCTCAACATACCCCACACCTGCAGCAGCCTACAGATCACCTGCTTGGCCAGGAACATGCTGCAAAGACTGAGCAGCTGCAGAAGTTGTTTTGAAGGGAGGATGTAACACCAACCTTCATCTGCCTGTCTCTTCCTGCRGCTCCGCGCTGCGGCTCCGAGCTTTGCAGCAGAGCTTTCTGGAGATGAGGGTGGCACAGAGACTGCAGGGAGCAGAGCTGGGCACCTCCCTGCAGCTGGRAACAGGGGTCAGCAGTGAGGAAGGCTCAAGGAAGTTGTGAGGCTTGGGTGACAGCCCATCACCCCTGGGAGAGGCGGATTTGGGGCAGCAGAGCCCTGTTCCTCCAGAGCAGGGGGAAACCTGCTCGGTGTTAGCACAGGGCCACGACACGTGAGCCATCATCTGCTTCATTCTTGTTGCCAAAACACACTCGAGGGGTTTGTACAGGAGGGATGTTCCCAAGGGTAAATGCTCCTGGGAAATACACTATTTATCAGTGAATTTTCTGACTGTACCATGATTGTTGTACACCAATGGCCAGGGCCATTCACCACCCACAGCCTGGATGTCTCAGAGTGCCACAGGACCACAAGTCAGCCCCTCAGGGCCAGTCCCCAGCCCAGCTCAGCGTGATGCCACCAACCAGGAGGACTGGCTGACCAGAGCACACTGTTCCCAAGGGCAGGAATTTCCCTGGTGCCTGCTGCAGGCTGCTCCTACAATGCAGACAAGATACACAATGTTTGGGCACCGGAAGGGAGAGTGACGTGGGGTTTCCTCCTTGAACAACTCCCYCTTCTGGAAAAGTCCTGCAGCCAAAAATCCTTTGTCTTGCCCCATTGCCATAGTAATCCATCTCCTGCAGCACCTGCTGYTTCAGCTGGAGCAGAAAACAGCTGGTGGTATTTTAATTGCTGCAAATACTCAGCACAGTCAATACCCCATTTGAGCACAGGTTATTTCAGCAGCCGCTCCATGCTGGGGTTGGGTCTGCCCTACAAAGAACCACAAGCTGGCCTGAGCTCAGCAGAGCTACCTATCCTAAGGCAATGCCAGGAGGGTGATGGGATCTTGGGAAGCACTAGCATGGCCTCTGGGACTCACTCATAAAGCAGCTTCATCCCTATCTCTGTAGCACCCCACTCTCCAGAGAAAATACACTTCATAGCACCACTGTCCATGAACACCTCTGCTCCCTGCTCTGGCTCCAACCCACCCAATTGAGAGCAGTCAGTGACAAATCCCATGCCTAATCTCTGAGATCAACAAGGAGGTGAGCATTTCAAAGAAGGCTAGGAAAGGAAGGGGGGAAAAATCAGCAAGGCTGTGAGCAGGGTAAGGGCTGGAGGCAGGTCTGTGCTGGCCATCCATGCTTCAGCTTTCAGGGGTACTGCAGGGAAGAGCCTGGGATTTACACTTTGCACATTGACCAGCAATGTCGGGGGYAAGGGATCGCTTCCAGGCAAAGCCAAGGCCAGATTTCACAGGTTGCAACATCCAGAAAACCCCACGAGCCCATGTTTGCTGTGCAGAGAGGGCCGGACCTCTGCTCTGAGTCAGCCACYRAAGATCCTCTTTGCTGCCAGCCCCTGGAGAGGAGGAGCCACAGAGGCAGATGGGATGCTGGCCTAAATGCTTAAAACAATGGGAGCCACTTCCATCCCACCTGCCCTCTGAAGGGAGAAACCCAGGCTTCAGCCTTGGGAGGTGGCGAGCTGGGGCTGGGGAAACAGCTGAGCTCTCCAGGGCTGTTCCCATATCTCTGGAGCAGCTCTACAGGACATGATGACTGCTGCTGAGCCCTGTTCTCAGGCATTGCAACTGGATGAGACACAGCCTGGGGAGAGAGGAAGAGGGGAAAATCCCCTCTGTGCCTATTGCTGGTTTTGTACAATGAGRTTCCAAATTATTCAAAGCTTAAGTCATGCAAGGAAATCCTCTGAGCAATCCCACACCTGGTTCCCACAGTTTGTGGCCCCACTATGGGACTGCACCAGGTCCCACCACAGCCCATCCTGCTGACTGTGGAGGAGGGAGAGGATGGCAGGAGGTGCTGATCTCCTGTGAAACGGGTGACACTGAGTCTGGCCTCACATGCCAGAGGCAGAGGAAGAAGGGAGAAGGGAGCCCTCATTCCATGAGAGGGTAAAGCAGCCCAGCATCCCTGGAAAGCCAGGGTGTGATCCAGGTCCCTGTGAAGGCAGGGTACTGCAGAGGCTTGGTGGAGCACGAATGTTCTCCCATACTTCCCCTCTCTCCTATCTTGATCCCTTCTACACTCCCTTCTGCCCTCCCAGCAGCCAACTATCCCAGGCTCCCTCCCCTGCCTCTCCCTTGCCCTCCATCCCAGAGCCCTCCCATCCTGCCACGTTAATTTGAGTTTCTGATTTGCATAAGCAGCAGATCACAATGTTCTGGAAATCCCCTCCTGCAGCCAGAGCTTCCTCCCCACTCTCACAGCGTCACTGTCGGCCTCCTGCTTCCTTTCGCTGCCGGAGCACCGGGACACATCCCACCAGCACYGCACAAACAGCAGCCCCCAGCTGCTGATCTGAGAGGGATCCATCAGCAGCCCCCTGCAGAGCTGAGCCCTGGAATGCTGGGCCAAACCAGCTGCATCCCCTGCCTCTTCTGCTCCTGCCTTGCTCCAGAGATATGGGAYCAGCTCCAGGCACAGCCAGGTCCTGGCTGGCCCCATCAGGGTTCAAGTGAGCTCTGTTTGCCCAGCAGCAGAGGGCAGGGGGATTTTTTGGGCAATAAGAGCTGTTGGGCCAATGCCACTTTGAATTCACATCACTGGGCCCACCCTGCTCGCTCCAGAGTGGGATCAACTTGAAGGAAGCCAGACTTGATCTGAGACAAGCAGCACCTGAGGACAGGGGAGTTCCACCACCCCCCATCTGCAGCCTGTGCTCCTTCTCAGCCCATTTCCCACAGTACAGCAGCMATCAGGGCATGTTCACATAAATAAGCTGCAACTGAAGGTGCTGAACCCAAGTCTCTGTACCAAAAAAAAACCCCTGAGTGTGTCAACGTGTCAGCTGTGAACACACCCTCACAGCCACACAGGCATGCTCATAAACCACAGCTGCCATCAGGGGAGCCTTCTCCCCTGGGAGCATGGTGGGACCAAAGGAATGGGGAAGGACCAGCAGGACCAAAAGCCTTTCATTTTCATAGTGAAATTCATGCTGGAATTTGGGCCAGCCTGAGCTGGCAACCTCAGGTAAAAACACAAAGAGCAGCTGGCTAGAGAGGTGGAGAGGCACCGAGTGAGGCTGTGCCATCCACAGGTTCCCAGGTGCAGGCAGACCCCAGACCCCCAACTCCTCACCCTCCTGCCCAGCACTCACACTCCTGCCACCCAAACCAGATGGACTAAAGCTGAGCCCTCTTCAGGCCTTGCAGTTCACACCTGGCAAGTGTAGACCAAATGCCCTGCCAGGTACAWCTCTACCTGCTGGCAAGGAGCTGGGGAGCTGGAATCAGCCTCTATAAAATAGAAACATTTAAAGCTTTGGTGTTTATTCCAGCACCAGCTGGCTCCAGCCTTGGTTCTGACCGCCAGTTCTCCTGGTGGATGGTTTCCAGGGATTCTCTGCAACCCAGGAAAACCATCACCTGTGCACCTCCATCAACAGACCCAGCTCTTCCCTGCTCCCCCAGGAAGATGCATCCTGTTCTGACTCCAGATAGGGACAAGGATGAGATGGAAATACAGGTGGAAGGACAATGCCTCTTGCCAGGTGCAGCAGTTTCTCTGAGGAAAAGCACATTTGMAATCCYGGTGAAGCTGCCCAGAAATCAGGCAAGGAAAATGACGTAACGAGGCTCTCCAGTTGTCCAAAAGTGAATCACAGCCTCTACGACAGCTCCCCCTCCCCCTTTTTGCTGACTAATACCTGACACGAAGGGCCCCTGGGAGGAACAGCACAGGAGAGCCCTTTAAGTGGTGCCTGGCTCCCTATCAAAACCACACAGAGGCTGTCTGGGACCTCCATCATGGGGAATTCCCCTTCTCCATGCCTAAAAGTAAGCTCAGCTGGGCCAGCCTTCCTGCATTTGGGGATCGCAGGCACAGAGCTCCTGCTCTGAAGGGCTCTCCCTCCCCCAGCCCCTCCAGGACCCAGCCTGGTGAGTAGCACGATGATTTTTTCAGTGTGAGATTTCCCATGATGGAATGAGGGGAAGGCAGGCAGCTTTTGGGGTGCTGCAAAACCAAGCCACCCTTTTTGCTCCTAAAAGAAATAAGCAGGRTTTTGTTATTTCATGCAGGTTGAGGCATTAATTTATAGACAAGGTGTTTTCTGGTTCTGTGGGACAGCATTTAGCTTTGAAGACGGGTTTTTGAGGGTTTACAGAACAGCACTGGGCCTCTCGTTGGGGTAAAACACGACTTTCAGGGAACAAAAGGGAAGATGTTGGGCATGTGTGGGGTCCTGCTCTCTCATCCCCAGCTGAGACTTCAGACAYGAGCACAAAGAGCCCATCAGGGTCCCAGCAGGACGGAGCTCTCATAACCCAGACAGGCTGCCAGGGTGACGTTCTGCTGCCAGTGAAGGGCAGTCAGGAAAAGGAATTTCTGGGGTTTTAATTTTTACGACCCAAAACATCAAATCCCCAAGAAGTGGTGGAGGTGTGTGAATACAGCTGAGTAAGAAGCCAGGCCTGGGGCAGCTGGAAAGAGCTCAATCTGCAGTGAAGGACTTTGATGAACCCAGCACCAGGCCACGTAAGGAGGACACATCTGGAGTACAGGCAAARAGCAGCACAGCTGCTTACAGCAGGATTTCTTCACTCCTGGTTATTTGCTTTTATTTACACATATATTTAATAAAAACCCACCACCTTCTCCTTGTGACAAAACCAACAGGACAAAGAAAATCAGGTAGCTGTTGAGCGAGTCCCGAAGAGCAGAGTGAACTCAGRTGTCCCTGTGCATGGTGCTCCTCTGGCTGATTTCGGTGCTTCACCACGGCACAAGCGCAGCAGCAGCASCACAGAGCAAAAGGATCCCTGGGATACACGCTCCGCTTAGAGGGTGGAATTCCCTCATTTAACATTAACTTGGAGGCTCGGTGGGGAATTCTCTGTGCCTCAGAAGAACGCCAGCCTCGGCCAGCCGGCAGCACCACCCTCCYCCTTCCCGGGGCCGAGACCACAAGATCGCTTCGGCACAGCCTCCCCTCAGTCATGGAGGGGGTACACGAGGAGSCCCCCCGGCCCCGCCATTTTGTGTCTGCACAAGCCGGGGGAGCCGCTGCAGGGCTCGGCCTYGCCGCTCCCCTACCAGCACAACCTCCCGCAGGAAGAGAGCGCAGGCCGGCTGATGCCGCCCCTCACAGCCCCACTAAGCCAGGCGGGACCCCCGGGTACCCCCAGGGAACCAACAGGACACACACACACAGCAGCTCCGCCATGACGGGCGCCGTCCCCAGCAGCTCCCCGCCCTCCCMTTTATAGCCCCCGCCGCGCGCCCATTGGCTGCGCCGCCTGTCCGTCAGGCTGGGAATTTCCCGGGGGCGGACCCAACCCCGGTGCCGGTGGCGGAGCGGAGGGACCCGGACCGAGACCCCCGACCCCGATCCGACCCCGACCGCGATCCGGGCGGCGGCCCCGCCGTGGGGCGCTCGGCAGGTGAGCTCGGAGCGCTGCGGGGCCCTGCCGCCCTCGCGGACAGGAGCCCTGCCCGGGGCACCGGGGGCTTACGGGCACCGGGGTCGCGCCGCCCCAGCGAAGGGGCCCGGCCCGGAGGGAGCTGCGGGGATCGGGGCTGCGCCTTGCCCGTGTCTGGCCGGTTCTCGGGTGGTCGGGGTGAGAGCCCGGAGGGGGCTGGGGCCGCGCCGTCCCCCGGGGGTTTGTCCCGGAGCCGCCCGGTGTCGCGGTAATCGTGCCGTGCCTCAGTTTCCCCTCTCCCGGGCCGGGCGGGGGACAGGCGGGGTGTCCGTGCTGCCGGCGGTGCCCGGGGGGAGCGGGTGGGGGGCCCCCGGGCGGTGCTGGTGCCCGGGGCGGCCCCGCTCCTCCCTCGCCCCGCCTTGCACAACCCCGGCGTTTCCCCGGGCCCACGCCTCTGCCTCCCGGCTGCCCCCGGCTTGCGATCCCCCCCGGGCAGGGCCGGTTCCTGGGTCCCCTCCGGGGGGGCTGCGGCGGCCACGGCCTCAGGGACCCCCCTGTCCGTGCTGTTTCCCTTTCCCTTTGACTTTTTCCCTCTGGGCCAACCGCTGTCTCTTATACACATCTAGATGTGTATAAGAGACAGCCCACGGGCAGGGCCGGTTCCTGGGTTCTCTCCGGGGGGGCTGCGGCGGCCACGGCCTCAGGGACCCCCCTGTCCGTGCTGTTTCCCTTTGACTTTTTCCCTCTGGGCCAACCGTGTGTGTCCGCAGCGGATGCTGATCCAGAGGTTTGAACAACTGGAGTAGGGATGGCAGCATCCTCCTCCTTTGGGAGGGAGGCACAGCTTGTTTCCCCCTTTGCACTCCCTCAATTCCATTCAAGACCCTCACGGAGGGCAGAGAGAAAAAAAAAAAAAACAGAAAAGATGCTGCCTGTCACTGCTGCTTTTGGGTGAGAGTAGCTCCAGATGGGACTCGTGGGGATCTGCATCCCCTCAGAGATCTGGCTGTCCTGTTCCTGTGTCCCTGGCACACAGGTTGCCCCCTGTATCAAGAAGTCAAACACAGCCTTTTCCCTTGAGCAGGTTATTCCCATCACTTGGGTGGGTTATTCCCAGCCCCTGGRGGAGTGGGAGCTGTTCTGCTGCCACAAGCTCTTGTGGAGTGCACATTTCATGGAGAGCGCTGTCAGCTGGAGCGTTCCTGAGACTGGACTYTGGGCACTGGGGTGAATTCTGGAGACAGGAAGGCTCCAACCAGGCACGTCCTTGAGAGCTGTTTCTGTGCTGAGGTGAAGCAAGCAAGAAGAAAACAGGAGAGGCTTTTTGCTGCCTTTGGCATCGTTCCTGGTTCTGCAAGAAATCCCACGACRCCCTTTCAGCCCGACCTACGCCAGGCAGACCTATTTAGCACAGGGCYGTGGGYTGTTGCTTGCCAGCAGCTGGTACAAAACTCTCGTGGGTGGAGGAAACCGAACCATCTACTCTTGTGGCATTGCAGATTTTGTTTTAAAGCAGCAGTTCTTGCACTTTGGGTGGCACTTCGCTGGTGCAGCTTTGTRGTGTCACTCTCTGCTATCACCTTTTGGCTTGGTTGTTGCTGGCTGAAGCACACCAAGCTGGACAGGAGGAGCTTGGAAGCAAGGAAAAGGCTACAAGGAGAGGGGTGGCTGTGCCTTGTTCTGCTTTGGAGKGCTGTGACAAGCAGCCATGATGCTGCTGAGCTCTGCAGGGAGAAGTGGAGCAGGCAGGATGAGCCAGATGTCTTTGCAGCAGAAGACAGGGTCTTGCATAAATCCCCCCCCATGCTGCCAGGAGAGCACCACCACCATGCCTGGCTGCATGTCCTGCCTGCATTGAAGCCTGAGCCCATTCTGGGGAGATCTGCAGCTGTGTGTGGTCAGCTGTGTTTGTAAACCTGGCAGACCCAGGGAAATGCTTTATTTTCTTTGTGAGCAGCCTCATCAAAAGCAGGTTGTTTCATGAAGCCTCTTTGGAAGGTGKTTTTTTGAGGCAAGAGTGGGATTTCTGGCTGGGGGACATCTKTAATACCTGCTGTGTTTTGGGTAGGGCTCTTGCCTTTCCCGCCCTCTCTTTGTGGCTAAACTGGCTGGAAAGGAGCACACTGCAAGTGGAGGTTCAGACCTTTCCCTTTGAGACCTAAGCCTTGCAGTGCCTGCTTTCCTCTTCTTTTATTACTCCCAGCCCAGTGGACTGCAGTGCCCAGAAAGTCTCATTATTGCTGCCTCCTAAAGCRAACTCTGCTTTTGCTTTCCTGCAAATGAGACCAGTCCAGGAGTTCAGGAATGGKTTTCCCTTGTCTGGGAAGCTGCTGGAGCCCTGTGTAGAAGAAAACCAGTCTGGGGGCTACAGTGTTTTCCAGTAAAATGATGAAACAAAGAAACAAAAAAACCCCACTCCATGGTGTCTGAGTGGCTTTTGCTTTSCCTCTGAGGAGGCACACTGGGGACTCAGCAGCCCCAGCCATGGGAAAATTATGCTGGCAGCCTGCAGGGATTTGCTTTCACCTCCTGTGATCCTGCTGCGGAGGAGGCTTCCTGTGAATGTTGAGCATTGGAGTAAGGAAAAACCCCTTCTCCTTCGGGGGTTCCCATCACAGGATGGGAATTGAAGGGCTGCCAAGCTCTGGGAGGCTGCTCCCCACCCTGGRGTCACTGCCCAAAGCAACCCCCCAGCAGTGCCAGCCCCCTCCTGCACAGGCTTCACATCCTAAGCCTTGGTATGTTCAGTGTTCAGTAATTTTAAAGTAGGAATCACATCTTTCTGCCACTTCTGCATGGCTGGAGCAGTGATGGCTGTGGCAGTGCTCCGTGTTCTGGGTGACAGCAGTGACAGCTCCAGCTCACTCCCAAGCCACAGCACAGCTATTTAARCACCACTCTGCTTTCATCTTTGCCCACGAGTCTCCTCTGCCCGCTCACACTCTCATTCTCTACTTTTGCTGAGTTGCCATAAAAATTTGCTACCTAAAGGTCTTGGTGTCCCACATGGAACCAGCAACGCCCACAGGTGCCCGTCTGGCAGTCTCTGACAACGGCTGGGCACRGAGCCAGTGAGCTGCAGCCACGGTCTGAGCCTGGCCCTCAGGCCCCAGGGCTGTGAAATATTGTCAGATCACCTTAGGAACTGTTGACTGGCGAAGAGGGAAGTGTTTTCTGGTGGTTTGGTGGTTTCTGCTGGAGTTTGTGGTAGTTGTGTTTTCTTTGCGTATCTAACCACYGCTAGGTGCTGGTGTATGGTCTCCTCTCTCCTCCACTTGTGCTTTTATTGAAATGAGGTTTTTCACTGTAAATCTCACCTGTCAGAACTCTTAAAGAAAAAAAACACAACAAGCAMGACTGGGATCAGTGACTTGGTCTCTGGTCCCCGGGGTGACCTCTCTGTTTCAGCAGKGCCTTGCAGAAATTGGACTGTGCCTCCACTCCAGGAAAACCCACCCTGTCCTCAGTGGTGACCTGGAATGCTGTGGAAACCCCTCCCTCTTGCTGGCTATTGTTTGCTGTGAATTTGTGGCTGGTCTGTGCTTGGGTCAGCTGGACATAGTCCAGTTCCTCTTTGCAGCTGTTGTTTGAAARCWGCTCCTGTGGTCCCTTTGCTACAAYCTCCCTGGTAGGGTACAGACCTTGAGTAGAAAAGTTCTTGATAGAATCTTGAGCACAGGGAATATCAGAGGCTTGCAGTGGCCCCATCCAGCTGGGAGAATATGGGATCACTGTGAGTGAGCTGTGCTGTTTGGCAGGGTGGTCAGTGCAGCTGGACTCTGAGGGATTCCTGCAGGGTGCACAGGGGACAGAGACCTCCCATGTGCTATGGGACAAGGCAGAAAACCTCCAGCTTTGGGGTCTGGCATTAAGAGAATGAGGACTGGTATTTCAGGCTGCTTCCAAGCCACATGAGGTGGTACCACAGGACAGGGCAGCTCTTGCCTCTTCTTCCTCCTCTTCCCACCTTCCCTGACACACACCTGGGCTCGTCCTGGTGCAGGATGCAGATGCCCCACAAGGTGGTCACTGCAGGGTGGGTTTGGTACCCAGCTCCTCCCAGAGCCCCAGGTCTGGAGCAGCATGTGGTGACTGGACAGCAGTGAGAACAGGCGTGGGTCCCCAGCCAGCCTGTGGCACTGTGCCCAGCCAGCCTGTGGCACTGTGCCCATCCTCTGCCAGGCTGGCCAGATACCATGGGCACAGGTGATGGCATTTCCCAGCCACGAGGGTCCCACTGGGCTACATGCTGGGCTCATCCAGCCTGGCCCTGATCACTTCTAGGGATGGGGCATCCACAGCTGCTCTGGGCAGCCTGTTCTGGTGCCTCACCCCCTCACAGTAAAGAAYYTCTCCCTAATACCTGATCCAAACCTGCCCTCAGTTTAAGGCTGGCTGTGACAGGGCTGCCATTGCTGAGAGCCACAGCTCGGAAATGGCCGTGGCTCTTCCACAGCTTCCTGTCAGCTGCTCTGGGCTCCAGGAATAGCCTCTCCTCAGCTCACCCCACACCACACAGCTGGGCAGCTCCCAGTGGCACTTCCAGCTGCTTGGGATGGGGGTCACTGGCTCCCCATGAAGGGGCCAGAGACAATGGAGGGCTTGGCAGCACCCACGGATGGCAGGAGSATGATGAGAGGCACCAGTGCATCTCCCAGAAGCAGAGTGCTGCTGAGGCCGGGCCCAGTTCCCTGTTGCTGAGGCAGGCATTAATTGCTGTTCCAGTTGTGGATGCTGCCAGGTGACAGCTGTCATCTGGAAAGTCCCTGCCGCTCCCTGGGAGGCAGGTCATCCAAACTGGAGATCAGCCTGGATCACTCATGGTATAAGCATTAGTCTGAGGTTGAGACAGTTTCGGGTACAGACTACCCCCTTCCCCTTTCTAAATGCCTCCTCTCAGCCCTCCCCTGCTCACCAGCTGTCTTGGCTGGGACAAGAGCCCTTTGGGGTGCTCCTGTTGTGCCCCCAGGCATCATCCCAGCTTCAGCTGGCACCAGGACCTTCTCAGCTGCTGCTCTGCTCCATGTCCTGACAAGTTGGCATCAGGGGGGATAGTTCTGATAAGTTGTGCTGTGATTAACAGCTGCTGCTTTATCCCCCTAGGAGATGGGTGAGACCTGGAGCCAGGATCCTGCCAAGCTGTCCCCAGGCCAGACTTCAGCAAGGGGGAGGCCTTAGGCCACYCACAAGTGCAAGGGACTGGAAAAGCAGTTAGCATCCTGCTTGTGGGTGTTTTGTCTCCTTGGGCTTTGCTCCCAGCCCGGCTCATGCCTGGATGTTTCCTGTGCCAAATTCAGGAAGCCATGCTGCTGGCAGCCAGTTTTTCTGGCTGAGCAGGAGGACAGAGTAGGTCACTGCCTGGCTCCTGGGGCTCATCCCCCTGTACTGCCCAAACCTCCCCTCAGCTGCTGGTTGAGGCTTTTGGAGTTGCAGACACTGCCTGTCCCCAGACAGCCCCTGACAAGCCTTCATGCACCCCAGAAATACCATGTGTTGAGCAGGATGCCCTGGTGACAGTGCCCAGGTTTGCTCTGGTGTGGGTGAATGCTCCTGAGCTGCGTCTCCATCTCTCCTGGCATGCAGCAACCAGGGGTTGCAGCTTTCTCTGTGACTGCAGTGCCCTGCATGGGTGAGAGCCAGCCCCAAGTGGGGCTGCTGGTGATGCCTGCTCGTGTGACAGTTCTCATGGCCGTGAGTCACCCCRCACGTTCTCCCCAAGCAGGGCTGGAGGGGAAGTGCCTTCACCTGGGTCACTTGTTGGCTGGCTGGCGAGCAGGGAGGCACCAGCACAGCACCCTAGACCCCCACACAGTTGAGACCAGGGGACTGTGGCACCAGCTGGAGCTAGAGAAAGGTGACACCGTGCTCCATTGCCTTGCAGGGATGCCTGGCTGGGAAGCAGGCGACTGAACAGCAGGCATGGAAGGGAGAGGACCTTATCATATCTATGACCCTGGTGGGGGCTCAGAGGAGAATGGATCCACGGCCTTGGAGCGGCTGGTGGAGGAGAACGCCCGCCTGAAGGAGAAGATGCAAGGGATCAAATCTATCGGTAACTGCTGCGTGCCAGGGGGATGAGATGTGCCTTTGGGGCAGCCCAGCCTGTGCCCACAAAGCCAGGGGTWGCTTGCTTGCTTGAGGAAGGGTGCTTGTAGGAGCTGGGGGTCTTGGCACTGGGGCAGCAGCAAAGCTCTCCCTGTCCTGGAGGGTTGAGCAGGATGTCTGAGCTTTTTCACATGGCAATGCAAAAGGAGCAAGAATTTTGCTGAACTTCTGGGGTGTTTCATGCTGGAATAAATGGCTGGAAAGAAAAGACAAGTGCTGAAGCGAGGACAACTCCTTGGAGTTCATGGGTGCTRGGACCAGTTCTGCTTTTGATGAAAATCCCCACCTCCTGCAAACCCTGTTGGGCCAGGGGCTTTTCCCAGGTGTTTCTCAAGGAACCTGATGCTGAGTGCTCCCTGTGGCAGCAGGAACATGCCAGTGTTGAAATGTTCCAGCTGAGTTGTGCCACCCTCTTTCTTCTCCTTGTCARCCTTCCCCCGCTCCCACCCCCAGTTTTGCTTTCTGTCTCGTGAGCCAGCTTCCTCCTTTGAGTCCTGCTTCTGCAGCCGAATTTCCACCTGCCTCGTGATTCCTGCTGTGTCACCATGCCCTTACCTGGGACAGGGACTCACTGGTGTGACAGCAGCCCCCCCTCATTGGAGRAGGATTGCATTGTTCATGGCAGACCCCAAAGTGGGGAGGCTGGACCTGTAAGATCACCACTCAGGCTTAAATTTGTCTCTTCTTGGAAGCAGAGGAGAGCCACACTGGTGCCTTCTGCCTCCTGTAACCAGTCCTCTGTGTGTCAGCATGAGGATCTCTGAAACCAGTGAGCCGCTGATCCGGCTTTGCCGTTGGATTTATCCCAGAATAGTTGTTTCCAGATGAAGAAGGACTATTCTGGGTGCTGCTTTAGCCAGATGGGGTTTTTAGTGCTGGTGGATGGGGCTGCTGCAGGACAGGCCCTGGGGGAAGGAGGCTGAGCATCCTTCTGTTGCCCACAACAGGAGAGCTTCTGGAAGAGTCCCAGGTTGAGGCATCCAAGCTGCGGCAGAAGGCAGAGGACCTTGTGAAGGACAATAAAATGCTGATTGGATCATCTTCCTTGGAGGACTTGGTGGAAACTGGAGGTAGGAGATGTGAGGCTCATGGGGGAGGAATAACCTGATGGCTCAGAATYCTGAGCTTGGGGGAAGGGAAAGGCTGTGCAAGAGACTTTAATGAAGGTCCCCTGCAGCCATGTCATCTCTGCAGTGTATCTCTGCACTGCCATCCTCCTTTCTAAAAGGAGGTTTCTGTCCCATCCCCATAGCTGGGTAGAAATCATCCATCAGCCTGACCTCTCAGGGGTGTGCTGTCTGCATCCCTGTGCCGGGTGGAGAGGCCCTGCTCTCCAAAAGGCTCATGGCTGCCTCCTCTCCCCTCTCTGCAGCCGTCGGCCCTGATCCCAGCTTTGCACGGGCAGCCCTGGGCAGTGCCCAGCCGGACGTGGAAGCACAGAAATCACCTCCCACTGTGAGTGCTGAGTGTGGAAGCTGGTGCTGGCATGGCTGGAGCGGGAGGCACTGTCCATCTCATTAAAGCAAAAGGGGGAAGCCTTTAGCCTCTAGAAACAGGGATGAACCTGAAAGGAGGGGTCAGCTCSCCTGCTGTGCTCCTGGTGGTCCCTCTCTTTGTGTGATGGGCATCCTGGGCTGCCATTCCCTGGGGAGCTCTGACCTGGCTGCCTCCCCTTGCAGGGATCCTCCTCAGAGTTTGAGATTGCTGCCATCCAAGCGCAGGGTTTTCCCCAGGAGGGCAGGAGAGCAGTGAGTGGCCCTGCTGCCTGCAGGATTTGGTGTTGGCAGGTGGGGAGTTGAGCCACTGTCAGGGGTTTGGGGATGTGCAGAGCTTCAGTGCCCAGGCAGGCACCAGCAGGGCTGGCTGACCCATGTCAAGGAAGCCCTTGGGCAAAGCACAGAGGCGGGATAAACTGGCTGAGGGTCCTTCCTTTCCCAGACACAGCTGGCTTGGCTGGGCCTGGGTGAGGGGCCAGTGAAGCAGCCCCAGCCAGATGAGGACAGGAGTGTCTGCAGATGCCACACGACAGTGACAGGAAGAGCTGTGACAGCCCAGGTAGCTGTCAGYGATGCTCTGATGTTCAGCTGGTGCCCACACTGGGTGGGAGGACCAGGCCTCCAAGCCCTGTCATTGCTAACAGGGTCTGCCCTAGCCAAAACTCTGTGTGCTCCCTTTGCTGCCATCTGAATGCCCTCCTGACTGTCATTGCCCCATCCTGTCCTGCTCTGTTTTTTTGTGTGCTGGAATGGAGGGGAGAAGGGCTGGGGAGCCCAAGGGCAATGAACATCAGCTGGCACCAGTAACAGGACATGCTCTCATTGCACATCCTGTTCTCATTGCCCAGAGAGACTCTTGGAGGGGTTGGGTCTTACTGGATGCTCCTGGGGTGCAGCTGTGAGGTGATGTAGAGCAGCATGGGATCTGCTTGGCCACCAGCTGCTGGTGCCTGAGCTGAGTCCAAGTCATATGCCCACACCTGGRTTCTCCCAGCTTGGGTCCTCACTGCCTCCCTTGCCAGCAGACGTGGTGGGAGGAACTGGCTGTGCTGAGCCCCACACACACCCTCCCACAGCAGGTTTGGRGCTGTAAACTCCGGGGTCAGGGTGCTGGAGACACACTGGGCTGCCCTGTGGKGCAATCTGGGGCATTCCCACAGGCAGCAGGTGAGTCAGTGGAGGTGGGAGTGGAGCAGGCATAGGTGTGCCAGCACAACCCCAGCTCCTCCCAGCAGTGCCATGTATGCCAGCTGCTGTGCCAGCAGCACCTCCTAGGCTATGGAGGAGTTAACCAACCACACCAGGGGAGCATAAACCTCCTGAGGACACTCCCCATGGGCAGGATACACCCTGACACTGGTGGGTGTGACCTGGGCTTTCCCAGCTGCTGTTTAAATCCAGTGCATCACCCACTTTGCTGTCACCTGCCAAAGGGCTCGAGTTCCTGGTGCCTGRCATGCCACAGCAGCAGGGAGCACAGAAGTAGGACAGGTGGAAGGAGAACATGAGAGTTGGGGTAAGACCACCACCCCTTCCAGCACTGACCAGGATTTACGTAGAGAGGGCAGTCTCAGGAGCTGGGATTTTTAGTCTTGGTGCAGATGGAAAGAGTTCTGGTGGAGGAGACCAAGGGTGGAGATGCCTCCATTGCTGTCAGCARTTTGAGAATGTGTTCTGCTCAGACTGCCAAGGGGCACAGGGAATCCATGAGCTGCTCCTCCACCCAGGGACTTGGTGTGCCATATCCACACTGGGAATCAGATCTTTACCAAGCTGCCACAGTTTTTCAGCGTACTGAGAGGTGCTGCAGAGTGTCTTGGTGCTGGCCCTGCTCCCCACCACAGCCCAGATGGGACATGAAGTTGATCTGCCCTAAGAGGAACTTTACAATGCTCCTTTMGCTGCTCTGACCGCACTTGATCCCATTCCCAGGACTTGGAGCAGGCACCGAACGAGGATGCCAACCTGCTGCCCCAGCTGCAGCAGCTGGAGAACACGCTGAGTGGCTGTGCCAAGGAGGCCAGCAAGGACCAGGTCTTTGTGCGCATGGGCTACATGGCCTCCGAGCTCAAGCGCTTGGCCTCCAAGGTGCACAAGAATGAGCAGAGAACGTCGTTCCTGCAGGTGAGCAAGGCACTTCATGGAGATTTTCCCCCTGATGTTTTTTCCCTCCAAACCCCTCCTGCTCACCCTGAGGTGGACACCTACATCCTTAGTGTGGCTTGGTGGGAGGTGTGGGTGGCCCAGGGCTGGCCGTGGTCCTCACACTGCCAGTGTTCACCCTGCAGACATTGTGTGAGACGCTGCACAGTGAGAACAAGGAGCTGCGCACCAAGCTGGAGCATGACCTGGAGCAGAGAAACCAGGCTTTGGAGAAGCTCAGGTGAGGATGGGCTCTGTGGATGGGGACAGGGCTGCCCTGGAAGCTTCTTCCTGCTGACCCATCTCTTCCTGCCCACAGGTGTGAGAACCAGGAGCTCCGGAGGATGGTAACACTGAGCAGCCAGGACAGTGGGAAGAGGGAAGCTGCTGAGCAGCAGCAGGTGAGGAGGCAGCATCTCCTTGGAGAGGGCTGGGAAGGAGGCAGGGAGCTCGCTGACACATCAGCAAAGATGGCCTCATTTTAATCGAGCCCCCAGTTTGTCCCAGTGTCACCAGCAGGACTTCTCAGGGTCTCAAGGGGATGGGGGAGGCAGTGGGAGGGGAACTGGCTCGAGTTTAGCCGGCCTTGGGCACAGCCTCCACAAAAGCCCTGAGGGTCCCCCCCGTGCGCGTCCAGCAGAGCGGGGCCATGGTGGAGAAGGCGCCGGGCAGAGAAGAGCTGGAGGCCAAGGAAAAGAAGGTGAAGATCCTGGAGCACCAGCGCAGGGAGGTGAGGACCAGGCTGGGAGGGAGGCACCACTAAGGAGGCGGGGAGTGGGCAGAGTGGGCACAGGGCTGGGATGGCACYGAGAGACTGGGGCAGGGCTTCAGAGCTGCAGGGAGCACTGCTGGAGCTGGGATCTCCATCCAGCTGGTCCCCAAAGTGCTTTCTTGACAGGAGTCTGCTGGGGACCACCACAGCTGGTTCGTAGCAGGATTTGGGCTCCTGTTCAGCSATCCCTCTCTCCCTGCAGCTGCTGGAGGTGAATAAACAATGGGATCAGCATTTCCGCTCCATGAAGCAGAAGTACGAGCAGAAGGTAGGGCTGGGTGCTCAGGGCTGGGTGCTTGGGGGGCACATTCCTGCTGGGTGCTCAGGGCTGGGTGCTTGGGGGGCACATTCCTGCTGGGTGCTCAGGGCTGGATGCTTGGGGGGCACATTCCTGCTGGGTGCTCAGGGCTGGATGCTTGGGCACATTCCTGCTGGGTGCTGGCTGTGGACACTCAGAGGAAACGGTGTAGGGAGGTTTGGGGGCTGCCTGTGCCTCCTTTCCCCCAGTGTGAGTCCTTCCAGGCCAACRTCCCCACTCCCTCCTGGCAGGTCACAGACCTACACCAGGAGCTGGCTGAGGCCCGCAGGGCAGTGACCGAGCTGGAGTCGGAGCGAGAGCAAAAGCAACGGGATTTTGACCGCAAGCTGCTCCTGGCCAAGTCCCGGATCGAAACAGAGGAGGTGAGTGCCTTGGGAAGGGTGACAGGGAGCTGCCAGCCCTGTTGCCCTGCCCTGGCTGATCTTCCCCCACCCTGGGTCCTGCAGGCAGAGAAGGAGAGGCTGGCCATGGAGGTGAGGGACCTGCAGCAGAGGATGCGGTTCCTGCAGGAGCAGCTGGCTCCGGTCACCAGGCAGCGGGAATACCAGGAAAAGGAGATCCAGAGGCTGAACAAGGTGGGGGCCAGGGCACAGCCCCTCACTGCAAAATGTCTTTAATGTTCTCCAGTCTCTTCACCTCTCTCAAATCCAAAACTGACCCTGATAACCCACTCTTAGTCAGGCAGAGACTTATGTGAGGCCCACCACATTGCTCTGGGCTCTGAGGAAGGGGGSTTCAAGGAGAGTCTGTTGTCCCTCTTGCCCCTGCCCAGTTAAACCCACTTCCCATGCTGGGCACATGCCCAGGGTCCTCCAGTGACATCTTGGGCACTGAACTTGCTCTGACTCTGCTCCCCTCTCTTTCTCTCTAGGCACTAGAAGAGGCCCTGAATGTCCAAGCCTCTCCACCACCCATCTTTGCCATGGAGCCAGCAGGRAAGCTGCCACAGCAGGAGCTGCTGACCCAGAATGAGCTACTCAAGCAGCAGGTAGGGCACGACACAGAGCCACTGGGGACAGACAAGGAAATACACGTCCTGAATTTCCACAGCAAAGAGCCCTGTGTGCCAGCAGCAGCTGGGCAGGTGTCAGTGCTGGGGTGCTGGTGTTGGGGACCCAACTCAGCATCCTCCAGGCATTCATCTGGAAGGACTGCAGCCATGGGCCATGGAGCCAGCCCACATGCCTGGGGCTTGGCATGGCTGGTGGAGTCAAGGATGGCAGCACAGTGATCCCACATGCCTGGGGCTTGGCATGGCTGGTGGAGTCAAGGATGGCAGCACAGTGATGGGGTTGCTTAGGGGAGGTGTCTGCCCTCAGCCAGGTGCACCCACATTCTTCCTTCCTGCCAGGTGAAAATTTTTGAGGAAGACTTCCAGMGGGAACGGAGTGACAGGGAGAGGATGAATGAGGAGAAGGAAGAGCTGAAGCAGCAGCTGGAAAAGCTGCAGAAGCAGTTGGTCCTCTCCAACAACCAGGTGAGCAGCTGGGTGCTACTAGCAGCACTCTGGGAGCCCCATGTGAACCCCRTGTGTCTCAGAAATGCTCACCCCCAGTGTCACAGTCCCTATGCATACCTAAGAGTAGGGGCTGAAGGGCAGGAAGGCCAGAGGGGTGTTTTTTCTTCTGCTTGTCACTGCCAGAGAATCTCCTTTCATTCATCTCTTTCTGCACCTCTCCTGGGGGTCTGATGGGGGGTGGTCTGGCTGGTGCAGACATTCCCTCAGCAACCCTAACTCATGAAGATGGGGAGTGGCAGGGTGGGCTCTGCACTAACCCCTCTTCCTCCCAGCTGCGAGCCTCCAAAGACGATTGCCAGAGGGAGAAGGAGGAGAAGGAGAARCTGAAGAAGCTGCTGAAACAGCACAAACAGGTAGGGATAGGATGGGAGGAAACCCTCCTTGGGCAGAGGGGCTGGGGGCTGCAGGCGATGGGTGGTGGTGGGCTGCCCTTGGGATCTCCCCAGCATCTGTCCTGGCTCCTTGCAGGCTTCTGGAGAGAGGCTGCACGCCGAGCCGGGCCCGGGGCCGCTGGGCCCAGCCTGCCCCATGTACCAGTACCAGTACAGCCCCCCCATGGCCCCCCCCATGTACCACGGCTACGAGGAGTGGCAGCAGATCCGATACCCGCCAGCCATGCCGGGCGAGCACACGCAAGGACAGAACTTCCACCATTTTCCTCCGGTGAGACTCCACCTGTGCCAGCAGSAGGGGGAGCAGAGGGTGACRTGTGGGTGGGTCTGGGGCTCCCTGCCCTCCAGAGCCACTGAGTCCCAGGGCAGGGAGCTGAGCACATGTGTGCTGGTGGCATGTGACTGCTCAGCCCCTTTCCTCCCCCTCCTTCTCCTCTTCACACACTGTCAGTCAGTCAGTCAGAGTGCTGCCTGATGATTCACATGGCAGGTAATTCCCTGTCTCTGTTCCATCTTCTCCCACAGCCTGAGTACCCCTGGCGCCCGCCCTGTGCCATGGCTCGCAGCCAGAACGCCCAACCAGTGGCCGGGGTGAAACCAGTCCCCAAGGACTTGGGTAAGGCTCWGACCCTTCCTGGCAGGGGTGCCCATCCTTCACCCTGAGACTTTGGGCACTTGGCTAAACACATGGGGGMGGGATGAGGGCACAGTTTTCCAGGCAGTGGCCGTTTTCCCTTAGYCCCCACCTCTCATCAGCTGAGGGGATGATTTTGCCATGGGGTTGGTCCCTGCTGCATCCCTGCCAGCATCCCCACAGCACCTAAAGTCAGGCTGAGCCCAAACAGCTCATGCATGGAGTTAAGGCAGTTGGTGCTCCAGGATAACAACCATGCCACAGCTGGCATCCCTCCTGTGGGGCTTGTGTGAGGATGAAGAGCTGTGCTTACCCTGTGCCACCCCTCTCTTGTGTCTCAGAACAGGCAGGTCCCGGATTGCCCTAACGCCAAGGACCGGCCACGCTCCGACACCAGTGGAAGAGGAGTAGGGTGTGTGTGTGTGCCCGTGTGTGTGTGTCCAGGAGCTTCCTCCGGCCGCCAATGCCTGTGCAAGGACGTGTGCTGCACGTGGGGGGCTCAGCAGCGCCTTCCCCCAAGGATATCATGAAGGMGGGACTGAAGGTGCCATCGTGGTGACAGCCAGCATGGGGTCAGTCCCCTGCGGCCATCCCCTTCCCCACGAGGAGCCAGGCCTGGCCTGGCAGCGCTGTAGACCCGAGCCAGGTCTTCAGGGAAGAGGAGCCAGTGTTTGCCAGGAGCTGCCCCAGTGCAGAGCCCCTGGAGGAGTGGGTAACAGCGGGGACTCTCCCGGTGGTGGGAGACCCCACACTCACAGGCAGGTGCTGGCCGCAGCCRTGGCCCGGCCTGAGGGTGGTTGGTGTCTTCGTATTTATTTAAGGACTGAAGTGTGGCTGAGTCTCTCTGGTTTTGTCCTGGGAAGCCTCTGCGTGGGGAGGGGGAGAGGGAGGGATACCAGGGCTGTTGGTCCCCATGTGCTTGGAGACAGACAGAGTGCAAGGGGACCCCAACCCTTGCTTGGGCACCCAGGATCTGTTGCCCCAAGTGCGTGCCCCCACTCCCTCTGTGTGCTGAGCTCCTCACCCTCCCCTCTTCTGCCCCCC
This sequence comes from Sporophila hypoxantha, assembly GCA_002167245.1. Classification (NCBI taxonomy): domain Eukaryota; kingdom Metazoa; phylum Chordata; class Aves; order Passeriformes; family Thraupidae; genus Sporophila; species Sporophila hypoxantha. The sequence continues at coordinate 4,501,352 of NDFG01000386.1, read as the reverse complement.
ACCTCTGCCAGGGCAGGGAAGCCCCTGCTGCCCCCTCTGCCTTTCCATGCAGCAGTGGCCTTGGGGACTGTCTTTGACGTTGCACACAGCAAATCTTGCTCCACGAAATAGGTCTGGAGAGGAAAAAAACACAACCCAGTTTCTGTAAGCGTGGCTGTCACAGGTGTGACAGCAGGAGGCACAGGATTCCAGTATGCTCCTCACTGGGGGTTGTCCCTGGTCCTGTCTCCAGCCACTTTTGCCCATCTGTGCTCTGCACTCCTTCCCCATCCTGTCCCCAAATGCTGGGCTGTGATGATAAGTCCATGTCTGCAGTTACTGCRGAAAAAACRGAGTTTCTCCAGTCAGGCACTGCTACCCCCAGGCTGGCCACTGTGCCCRCCACTCTASCTCCCCKACCCCTGGCCAACACRTGGGGCTGCACATTTGCAGAGCCTTTATTTGGTGTTTCTATGGTGGGTTGGTGAGGGGCTGGCCACCCCAACCAGGAGAGCAGCACGTCTGTGTGCCAGGAGCAGGGGCAGCCTGAATGCACTGAAGAGCTGCCCCGTGCTCGGCACGCTCAGGCCGGGCCCGCCCCAGCCCGGGGCTTTCGGGCCAAGCCTTCATGGAGATGTGGTCTCCTCCAGGGACAGCCAGCCCCTGCATCCTCCCACTGCCCGGGATGGTGGAGAGGAGGGGGCAGGCTGGAGATGTCACCACCAGGGGTGGAGGTGGGACACAGGGATATTGGAAGTATTTACTGAGGTCTCTGCCATGAGATCCTCGGCCCAGCATCCTGACTGGGGGGTGCCAAAGGAGCAATGGAGGGAACAGGGTGTGATTCCTGCTGCTGGGAAACATCTGGGGAGGGAATGGAATGGGAAGCAGSCGGGGGGATGCTGGCTCTCATGCCAGCAGCCTGAGGCTCTACTGGTCATCGTGGTTCTCCTGCTGCCGCCGCCTCAGGTAGGTCATGATGTTCTTCTTCACGACAGCGATGTTGGCGCGATGGTACCAGCGCATGACAGGCACACCYTCGGGGCTCACCAGGAACTTCTCGAAGTTCCACTTGATGTCATGGATCCGCAGAGGCTCCCAGAAGAGCCTATTGGGGTTCCCAAAGTCCTCCACCACCGGGGGACAGGCGTTCTGCAATGGGAAGCCAATGCATCACTGCCTTGCCCCTCTGAAAAGCAAACTGGGTCTATCCCCATCATCTCCCCTTGCCATAGCACCCACCTTCAGGAAGGTGAAGATCTTCTGCTCCTTGGCCCCGTTCACATCCCCTTTCTGGAACAGCTGGAAGTTGGGAACAAAGCCACCTCCTGGCCGGACATACCTACAAGGYGGGGAACAGGGTGTTGTGCAATGGRCAGCTCTGGGTGCTTGCCCAGGGGTGGTGACAGGACCCCAAACCCCTCGTTTGGGTCCAGAGGCAGSAGCAGCTGCAGCCTCTGCTCCCACTGCTGGGGGAGAGAGGTGTCCCACAGCCCCACCACGGTACTCACTTAAGCGCTGGGAGGATCTCTGAGTTCTGGCCGGGTTCCTGCTTCCCAAATTGGTTGGAGGGGAAACCGAGGACCACGAGTCCCTCGTCTCTCAGCTCATCTTGTAGTGCATTCAGTTCTGCATGCAAGAAGAGCCAGAAGTGGGTTAACAGAGGGCTGGGCACACCTCCACACCTGCAGTTACCATCTGGGACCATTCCAGTCAGGCYGGGCCCTGGGGAGCAGGCATTAACCCTTTCCCCAGCTTCCCAAACAGAATGGACCATGRGGCTGTGCCCTGCCCCCGAGGTGCCCRTGCCCTGCAGGACCCTTACCAACATACTGCAGTGTCAGGCCTCAGTATGTGGCTACGTTGACGAAGAGCACTGTCTTCCCCTTGTACCTCTCGAAGGGGATGTACTCGTCCCCATCGATGGTCAGGGCCCCGTAGTTGTAGATGGTGTCGTTCACCGACGGGTAGCACTCCACCTGTGTGGCGAGGAGCATCCCATGGGAGCGGGCTGGGGGCTGCCGGCCACCCCCCTCCCCATCCCCACAGCCAGCAGGGCCGTGGGGCCGGCCCTGCTGTGGGACAGCTGCCAGCGTTGTGTCCCCTGCCCTGAGTGCCGCTGGCAGCAGCCACCCTGCAGCGTGCCAAGGTCGCCTGGTGGGACAGGCTGSCTGGGGCGGGGGTCTGGCTGCAGCTGGGGGATGTTTACCGAGCAGGGAGCAGCAGGAAGGCGAGTGGCTGCAAAACAGCCAGGGCACGGGGGAGGCCAGCACCAGAATGCCGAGGCTGTGGGCAAGGGAACAGGACCCACCAGCCCTGGGGGACAGGGGCAGGGCAAGGGGTACCAGGTGGGAACGGGCCGGGAAGGGTCGGGCTGGAGCAGCCCCTCCATCCAGGGCCACAGGGGTTAATCCAGAGGAGCCCCCCCCGTCCCCGCCAGGGTACCCAGGCTCAGCCAAGTGCCACCGAGGGGCTATTTTGGGAGCTGGCAAAGGGYGGAATCACAGGGGTTGCACTCGAGGAACGAAGGCTCCGTGGGACTGTGGGGTCCCTGTGGCAAGGTGGGGAGCCTGGCTGGGGGGGTGACAGTGCCSCTGCCCGCTGGGCTGTGGGGACACKGTGGGTCCCACACCTTCCCGACATGGGGGAACCCACCCGGACATTGCAGGGAAAGAAGCCCCATGGTCTGCCCCGGGGAGGTCACTGGGGAACACATGGCTTTGTCCCCAACCCCAGGACAGCGATTCTTGGCCCTKGGCAAGAAACAACTCAGAAAATCTCCCCATGATCCAGGCACCGGGATTGCAGGGGAAGRACGGGGGCTCACCGGGCCGCCGTGTCCCTCCCGTGTCCCGGGGAGTCCTGCAGAGAGCCCGGGGGGCAGGCGCGTCCCCCGGGTGTCACACACCCCCTGAACCCCCCTGACCGCCCCTGGCCGTGTCYCCCTGCTCTTACCTTCTCCTTCACCTCACTTCGGCCCAGCTGGACGAGCCCARCCAAGAGAAGGGGCACAATCCAGCTGCTGCGGGAGCAGCCCCCCATGGCTGGTTGCGGGGTGCGGGGTGCCAGCACCCCCCGACAGCCCGGGGCGAGCGGCCGGGACAAGCGCCGCTGTCGCCTGCTGTCACCTCGGAGCCCGGCGGCCGAGAAATAGCTGCGGGCTGCGAGGGGGGAGCCAATGGCCGGGGGGGGCCGGGCCGGGCCCGCGTTAACCGTGTGGGCTCTGGGACGGACACACGGACACACGGACACATGGACAGACACCGCCCGGCGGTGGCAGCCGGGGGGACACGGGGCAGCGGCATGTGCCCAGGGTTTATGCAACGTGTCATCCGAGCCGGGATTAAACCCGCGGGGTGGGGGAGAGATATCGGGGGAAGGGGGGAAGGAGGTCATGGGGGGGAGAGGTGCCCCGTCCTGCCCAGGTCACCCAGCCAGGGTGACATTTCCCCCCAGGTGGGGTGCTGGCACTCGAGGAGCACGGATCAAACACCCCTCAGCAGCAGCCTCGGGGTTTGCTGGTGCCCCCCAGTGTCTGCTCGGGCTGGGCTGGGCTGGGCTGGGGAAGGCTGGGGAAGGCTGGTCCCGCTCCTCTCCTGTGCTCCCGGTGAAGGAAGGCGCTGCTAGGGGCAGCTCCGGAGGAGGATCCCTCCTGCCAGGGCTGTGGCTGCACGGTGACCCTGCTGGGGTCAAGAGCAGGGCAYTGCTGGGTGTCCCCAGGGACAGGAGTTTCCAGGGTCCTGTTTGCWTAGCCAAGGAATGTGAACATTTACCCTGGGCTGTCTCCAAGGAAAATATCCGTGGTGAGGTGTAAATTCTCTGAAATCCTTCCCCCAAAAATTATTCAGTGGGAGAATTAACTGGCTGGAGGGGAGCTGGGGGAGTTGTGGTTTTGGGGGGAGGCTGGCCTGGGGTGGAGGACAGTATGGGGTGGCAGGGGGTGAGCCCTGGGGGGACCATGAGTGCCAGCAGGAGGTTTGGCTTTGCTAGAAAGCAAGGTCAGCCCTGCCTCGATGCTGTCACTGAGCCAGCTGCTGGAGACRCCACCGAGGAAGGGGAGTGAGGCCATGGGTTAAGAGGAAGCTGGGAGCAATCTCCCAGTCTGTGTTCCTCACCAGAAGGAACACCATGTCCTGGGAAAGGCTGCTGTTGTGAGGCTCCAACTRCAGCCTCAGCTGGCGTGGGAGGGCTGGGGGTTGGGTCCATCTCCCAAGCACACAGAGAAGCCACGGAGCAGGGGAGCTGTGGGTTTCCCTGTCACTGGCAGCATTTCCCAAAGCTTTAAACCTGCACTGCTGCTGGGGGAGTGGCTTAGCTCTGCCCTGCCTGGACCCCAAGCAGTGTGGGGTGTTCCCCCAGGTCCAGGCAAACCCTCAGGGTGCTCAGCCACTGCCTGGGCACTGCACAGAGCCCATCACAACATGCCAAGAGCCAGGCCAGCCACAGGGGTGCTCTGGGTGACTCTCACAGATATGGCTGTGAGTGGAGAGAGGTGGCTCCTTGCCAAAACCAGGATTTGATCCTCCCCACCTACTTCCCAGGCTCTAGGGAGGTTTGAGGCCATGGGGCTGCAGCTCCTGGCCTGCACATTCTGCATCCTGCAGCCAACAAGGAGCAGTGTGTGCCCAGTGCTGTGCTCCCCAACAGAGCTCACACTTCTGAGCCTAACCAGGGCATGAGCCACCTCTGCAACAGAGCTGGGACAGGCCTGGGGAGCTGCTCAGGACTGAGCTCCTTGCCCCACATTTCCCACCACAGGAAGAGCCACATCTAGTTACGGTGGTGTGTGGCACAGTGTGGTTGTGTCCCTTCCACRTGTCCCTGATCCCTGCCACGAGCAGTGAAAGTCTGAGTCACTCCTGGACTCAGTTTTCCTAAAACCAAAATAAAAACAAGGGACCTGTTTATCCAAGTCCCTCCTCCTTGGGTCCCAGTGCCAAATCAGCCTTGGTGGAGGTTGGGAACAGGGAAGGAGTTAATGAGACACAGCCAAAGGACTCCCTCTCTGCCACTGATCTTCCCTGGCATCCCGGGCATGTCACCCAGTGTTCCCAACACRCTGTTCCACGTCATGCTGGAGGCTGCATGCTGCAGGATTGGGGTCCCCCACCCCAAAAAGCAGCCGTGCAGGGCGGGCTGACCCTCACACGAACCGTCCTGCTCGGTTGTTTTTCCACCAGAGCGGGGCTGGAGCCAGCCCCCGCCTGCTGCAGATGTTTGGCAGCAGTCCGGGGCGGGAGGCCAGGCGCTTCCAGCTYCCTGGCCCCCATGCTGCCACTGCCACCAGCCTCCCTGGTGTCCCCTGAGCCACGTGCCGGGGCTGCAGGGACAKTGTGCCAGGCTGCAGGGCCCCAGCTGAGCACGGGGAATGTGAAAGCAGCGGTGGGGACCATCCAGTGCTGCCTGCTGGGGTTATCCCAGAGCTGACCCAGAGGTATTTTCATGCACAGGGACAGGGATGGTGCCAGCAGCGTGGCAGGACAGTGTCAGGGAGCTTGGGCAGCAGCAGCAGGCAGCATTGCTCTGGCTAGGAGCAGTGCAGCTTCCCTCTGGCAGCCTGGCTTGGCATCAGTCCCAGGGCAACCTCTGAACCTTTGTTCTAAGTGTGCGACGGGGAAGCAAAAGCAAAGCAAGTTCTGCCAGGAGAGAGGCCCCAACTTTTTGAGCACCAGGCTTCCCCAGGCTGCCAGCTCACAGTTCAGCCAGCCCTCGCTGCTCTGCCCCAGCCCGTGTGCTCCCACACACTGCCCTGGCTCAGCAGCAGCCTCCCTGCTGGGCACGGTGCCCAGCACCCTTTGGAGTGGGGGTCCCCCTTCCTGAGTGCCCCCACAGCCCCCAGGCTCTGTGCTCTGGCCCTTCCAGCATTGCCATCCCCTCCTTTTCCAGGGGCAGATTTGCTCCCTGCAGAAATGCCCCTGGCCCATTGTYCCCCTTCCCCCTGCAAAGGGAGGCAAGGTGAGAGCCAGCATCCTGTGTCCCCTTCTCCCTTCTGGGACTGCCCCGCCTGCAGCCCCCACGGGCCAGCAGCCAGCTCCTGGCACATGCCAGCCCCTCCAGGGACACATCCCAGGGGATGCTGAATCACTTCACTGCCCACATCACCCTGCCTGCTACAGCGTCACCGGAGCAGGACCCGCTGCTCAGCAGAAAGGCATTTTTCCTTGGCAAAACTCCACGCAAACACTGCCTCCAAGCTCCAGCACTGTCCAGGCACTGAAGCCAGGGCCACAGGGGGATTTTGTTATCTTGCCCCATTCTGGAGGAGGAATTTCTAACTTGACAGTGTTGGAAATCCAGTTTAAATTCATTCTCCGCCATCTTAATGCTTTAAAAAATGTTGTGACTTTTCCCTGCTTTACCTCTGCTGCCATTTAGCTCCTTGTTTGTTGTTGTTATGAGCAAACCCATCTTTCCAAGGCCTTTCCTGGAAATGTTTGCCATGGGTTTGAAACTTCCCAGAAAATTCATACCAATAAAGGAAATCTCTCAAKTCCCTCTGCTGCTCTTGACAAGGGGAAGGCAGAGTTGGGAACAGCAATCATGGATGGTGRCATGGATGGGGGGGAGGTGGTCCATGCTTTTCCTCGTGTTTTGCTCCAAACCAGGCTTCCTTCCCAAACCACTCCAGTGTTTGTGGCTTCTCCCCTATTCCTCTCWTAGCAAAGCTGCTCAGCTCTAATTCCTGGTGCTGCTGGCCATCCCCACATTGTCCCCAGGGAAGCAATGCTAGGGTGGAGCATGGGGGAGAGCAGAGCCAGGGCCGCTCCCACCCTGCACATCTGTAATGTCCTCCAGCTGCYGCTGCACCGTGCCAGCAAGCGAGGGAGAGAGGAAGAAAAACAGGAAAATAACTCTGGTTATTTGCCTCAAACTCTGCAACTCGMGAGGGGAAGAGAGAGTTGACAGCTCAAAACAGAAATATGTTTTTTTTGGCTGGGCAAGGAATAAGTGTCTGCTCCCTCCCAGCACAACCACAGCCAGTGGCTCCAGCACAGGCACTTCTGCTCCCAGGGTCTGCATCCCTGTGCTAGGCTCCCTCCTCAAGGTAGGAGGTGTTTGCCCAAGGTCCCRCTTCCCTGGGAACCTCCTGCCCCTCTGGCCCCACCACCCAATGCAAACCCAGATCGGGATGTTGTGGATCAAGCCACACAAGGTTTCCAACACCGCAGGGCTGGTTGCTCTTTTCAGCACAGAAAATTGGATTTAAACAATTCCCACCAGCATCACCATAGTGTTTCCCCACATCCTTCCTGATTCATGCTGCTCGTTTTGTGACCTTCCTTGCTGTGAGTCACCAAGACGCCGTTTCAGCCCCAGGGCTCCTGCCACACTGACCCGGCACGAGGCTGGGGYGAGGGAAGTGGTGCTGGTCACCCGAGTGGGATAAAAACAGCCACCACCACTGTCAGAAAGTCCTGAGGGATCCTTCCCACCCACGGGGTCCAGACTGAGGTTTGCCCTCCTGGAGCGTGGGGCTGGGCTGGCAGTGAGATTCCTGCTGGGCTCCAAGGCTGGGGACAACCCCAGGGACCTTGAGGCAAGGCAGGGCAGGAGGTCAGAGCAGGGAGGGTTTCTGGAGAGGCTGCAAAGTATCCCAGATCCTGCAGAGCCAGACACCACCTGCAGTGTGGACAGAGCTGCACGACACACTCACATGAAGGATAAAGTCCATTTATTTCATAACAAAGGGCAATACAAGAGCTKACATGATCCCTTGCCACTGGCTGGGCACAAACCTGCTCCTCCTGCTCTGCCTGCCCAGGTGAGGCACACACAGACTCCCCAGCAGGGCTGGTGTSCTGGGCAAACTGTGGGAGCTCTCACTATCAGGAGAGTGAGGAGTGCAGGCAGCATGCAGACAGGAGGGCTGGCAGGAACTGCACACACTCCTCTGCCCCACAAGACCCAGAAGAACCAACAGTCCTGCAGGATTTTCCTATCATTTCTGCAGATAATGGGTAGAGGAGAAGCTGGTGCCAGCTGGACGTCTGCTGTGCAGCCAGCACAAGCTCTGTCACTGATGCTTTTAGCCAAGCACAAAATGCACAACCAGAAGCCACATCCATCTTGCTCTGACTCTTTGTCCCCCAGCCACCTTGACAGCTAGGACTCCAAAGGAGAAATAACTTTGTCAGGTATTTCCACTCCTTGCTGCTTGCCTGGGAGAAGACAGTGAAGGTGAGACCAGTGAAGGTGAGACCAGCCTGCCTCCCTCATGGAGTGAGATATTTCCAGCTGGACATGTCCACAAAGTCACACCTCTCCCCACCTGTCTCTTATACACATCTCTGCTTGCCTGGGAGAAGACAGTGAAGGTGAGACCAGTGAAGGTGAGACCAGCCTGCCTCCCTCATGGAGTGAGATATTTCCAGCTGGACGTGTCCACAAAGTCACGGCTCTCCCCACTGCTGCCCACGCTGGCATTTCCCCCACAGTCCCCGTGAGCTCAGTGGGAAGATGAGCAGCGGGTACCCAGCATGAGCCAGCTGCAGGAGCAGGTCCGGGATGGCCCCCCCAGCTCCTGGCCAGGCTCCAGCTCTCAGGGTGCCCCGTGAAGGTGCCTGGCACAGGGTGCCATGGCTGTAGCCCCCAGCCCAGCGAGCTGGCCGTGCCCCCGTGCCCGTGGCTCACACGATGCCGTTGCGCGTGGGGTGTGTCCGCACTCGGTAGATGATGACGGCCGTGGCCGGGCACAGCAGCAGCGCTGTCATGATGAGGATGGTGGCCAGGATGATCAACACRATGACCCAGATATCCAGGATGTGCTTGGGGAGGTCGGTGGGACTCGTGAGGTGAGGGAGGTCCATCCTGCAAGGAAAAGGCAGAGGGGAGGTGGGGCAGCCCTCTCCACCCCTCCCCTAGCCAGAGTCCCCCCCAGTCCCCGGCTGCCCTCTCCAGGGACATCCCTATGGCCAGGTCCGGCTTTCACCTTGGGCTCCTTCGAGAGCCTTTGGTAAAGGCTCCTTCAATTACCCGCAGGATTTACAGCATGCTTTAAAGACACTGCATAAAAGCCCAGGGAAAAACTTTCCTATTAATTGCTACTGTTTGTTACAGGAACTGATAAAGGGAAGCCACAACCGGGTGTCCTGCCGGTCACGGGGACACGGTGGRGTCGGGTCAGCCAGGAKCCCYCTCGTTTCTGACCCGACACGCTGGGGTCGGGTCAGCCAGGAGCCCCCTCGTTTCYGGGGAGCCTCGTGTGTGTCCCCCCCACCCACACCTCGCGCTGAGTCACGGATTATCCACCAGCTGAAGGGGACGGAGAGGCCGGGGAGCGGAGACCCCGTCCTCGGGACCGCGGCTGTGCCGCCGTCCTGCCCCGGCACCTCGGGGCTGGGGGACACGATGCCGTGGGGAGAGGCAGCAGCTGCCGTGCCCTGTCTGTGCTCTGTGTCCTGCCCGTGCCCTTCTGTGCCCTGCCCGTGTCCTTCTGTGCCCTTCTGTGCCCTGCCCGTGCCCTGCGTGCCCTGCCCGTGCCCTTCCCGTCCCACCTGCCCGCATCCCCGTACCTGCAGCGCTGCCAGGCTCCGGCTCCCACTCGGAAGGCGGCTCCTGCTGCAGTTCCTGCGAGCAGCGGTGGCAGCGGCGGATCCCGCCTGGAAAGAAACGCTCCCGCCAGGAAGCGAGAGACTCCGCCCGGCCCCGCCCGGCCCGGCCCGGCCCGGCCCGGCCCGGCCCGCGGGGGACGGCACGGGGGGAGAAGAAGGGGAAGGGGGTAGGAGGAAGGGGAAGGAAGGAAGGAAAGGCAAAGCGAGGCAGGAGGTTTTTTCTACACCAGGATAAATAAGAACGCACTCCGCCTCATCCCACCCACAATGGGGTTCCACTGGGGGAGTGCCTCTGGAGCTGAGCACGAAGGTCTCAGGGAGGGACTGTGGGGACATTTCACTTCATAATCCTTAACAAAGGGTCCTCCCTACCCCGTCCCCCTCCTGCCTCAGCAGGGCTCACAGGCACCCGCTCGCCCCCGAGGCCCAGGGCAGGAGCACCCAGAGCTTCCATAGCCGCCCGCAGCGCCGTGCCCGCAGTCCCCAGGGGTTCGGGCAGGGTGATTTACAGAGACACGGCCAGAGAGAGAGGGGACAAAGCTCAGCCCRCCGGCTGGGAAGGCTCTTTCTGCTGCCAAGTGGAATATTCTACTCCCTGGTGATGCTGAATRGCAAAAGCAAGATGGGATGGCCCAACTTTCCTTCTGGGACGCAAGCTCAGTGTCAGTCACGGTGGGAGCCACACACTGCACCTTTYACTCCTGCCTTTTCCCAGGGAAACCTGCTGGGTTCCTGGTGGTGGAAAGCYCTACCACATGCTCCTGTGAAAAACGCCAATCACTTGTTTTTAAAATTTTAAAAGTTTAATAGTAATAAAATGGTTATAAAAATAGTAATACAATTAGAGTAATAATAATTTGGACAATTTAAATTAGGACAATATGAGACAACAGAAACAAAGAGTTATGGATGTCCGGGTATCTTTTTCTGGGCAGCACAGACCYGAAAAAGGACCCACGTTAACAAAGGATTAATTCTTAAAAGCATTAGCTTATTGAATATTCATACATCCATACATGATGCATAAATTCCATTCATACAAAGGATTCGGTCTGGTCATCATCATCTTCTTCCTCCTAATCCTAACGGCACCTTCGATCCTGAGTGAGGCAGGAAGAAGTCAGTTTCTTCTGATAAGAGAACAATAAATTCTTTTTCTCTGAAAGATTTAGGTGTCCTGTGGCTGCTATCTTGTGCTAGTACCTCATTCCTTTCTTWAAAAAATATCCYACTTAAASAGTTCCTATTTTAACTACAAAGGTTACCTTTTAACTACAAAACTACATTTATCATACTATTAAAATGTTAATACAGSACTACTAATCARTACAACAAAATASATATAGTAAATATCTGCRTAGAGCCATATAATATGCACTTTTCACACTCCCAAGACACCCCTGTGCTCCCGGCACTCCTGGACACGCAGCTCTGTGGGGAGCAGGGCACGGGCAGCCTCCTCCCTGCCCCTCCAGCTGCTGCAGGTGGATAACACCGAGGGGTTTTTTATCTGAGCAGCGGCACATCCTCATGGACTGGGCTTTCCTGTGGAGCAGAGGGCAGGGACTGAGCGCGGGCACTGTGTGGGGATGGATCCCGCGGTGAGGGTGGGGGGTTCAGGCCACAGGCCACTGGCTCTGCCTTGTCTGGGCTCTCCAGCAGCACACTGGGAGGGGTTTGCTGGTGCCAGCTCTGCCCTCAGCAGAGAATGAAGCAGTTGTAGGGTAGACACTGAGCTTCAGATCTCTTAAAGTCTGCTGATGTGTTTATTCTCTCTGCACACAGCAGAGCATCCGCAGACCTCGTGCTGTCCTGCTGATCCCACGGCACGGGAACGTTCATTCTTGTCAGGATCCTGTCTTAGTGGAGGTGAGACTGAGGAGAAACCACCTYTGGGGTGTGAAAAGATCACCCTCTCTGCTCTGCTCTGGTGAGAGCCACCTGAGCTGTGTCCAGCTCTGGGCCCCAGCGTGACAAGGACAYGGAGCTGCTGGGGGAACTCCAGAGGAGGCCATGGAGATGTTCTGAGGGYTGAGCCCCCCTGCTCTGGAGCCAGGCTGGGAAAACTGGAGAAGGCAAGGCTCCGGGACACCTCAGAGCCCCTTCCAGTGCCTAAAGGAGCTCTAAGGGAGCTGGAGTGGGACTGGGGACAAGGGCTCGGAGTGACGGGATGAGATGGAACTGCTTCTCACTGCCAGAGGCAGGGACAGATGGGATACTRGGGAGAAATCTTTCCTGTGARGGTGGGGAGCACTGGCATAGACCAGCTACGGCTGCCCCACCCCGGTAGGGTCCAAGGCCGGGCTGGAGGGGCCCGGCAGCCCCGGGACCCAGGAAGGTGTCCCCAGCCCCATGGCAGGGGYGGCCCTGGGTGGCACTTGGYAGCATTTGGGGGCACTGAGKGSGGCTGACGGGACGGCCACGCCCCCTTTCTGGCCGCGCCTCTTGCCAGCACGCTGTATACGTGGTCAAGCCGGCGTCGTGACGTCAGGCGGCGGCGGCGCGGCGGAGCCCGCCCCCTCCCAAGATGGCGTCGCTGCTGCAATCGGAGCGGGTGCTGTACCTGGTGCGCGGCGAGAAGGAGCTGCGGGCGCCGCTGCCGCAGCTGTACTTCTGCCGCTACTGCAGCGAGCTCCGCTCGCTCGAGTGCGTCTCGCACGAGGTAACGGCGGACCGGCCGCGCCGCACCCGCGCACCGGGCGGGACTGGGTGGGACCGGGCGGGATGGTGCTCTCTCTACGCGCAGCGATTGGGTCTCTCTCCTGCCACTCATTCGCTTTCTGCTTTTCTATTGGTTGTTGGCGCGGCTGGCAGGTGGGCGCTGCGCTGCACGAAGCGCGCGGATTGGCCGCGAGTGACGGATGGGGCGGGGCTGCGCGTTGACTGGCTGTTCCCGCCTGTCTGTCGGCGGAACTCGGGCTGTGATTGGCTGGGGCGAGCGCACAGGGGCGGTTCCCCTCATGGGGGACGAACCCCCCTAAATGGCTCTGGCCGGGGCCCCCCTAAACCTCGGTGGGGCCCGAGCGGGGCCGCGGGGACCCCTCACCCTCGCGGGGACCCCTCACCCTCGCGGGGACCCCTCACCCTCGCGGGGACCCAACCCTTGGGTCAAGACCCCTCCCCACCACACCCATGCCCGTCGGGCCCGGCCGAGGAGGGGCACAGGGACCCCCAGACCCACACCCTATGTCCATTTTTGCTGTGGAGGGGTGTGGGGTGTGTGGTTTTTGCAGCTATGATTTTTGCTGTGGAGCAGGGGTTTGACTTCATAAATTGTCATACTAAAATCGCCGAGACKCGTTTTGTTGGAAGCATGGTTSAATTAAGAAATTGTGATRGAKTTGGGAASCCTTGAARGAATGACTGTGCAGCCCMGATCTCAGAAAAGGCAGCTTTAATGAAATGCCTCTGAAGAGAGGATTTGTKACCTGGCTGTATCCGTCATGAATTCACTGTGGTGTGAGCAGTGCAGTCATTGTGCGTGGCCATGCTTAATAATCAGTTTGAATTCCTCTTCAAGAAGGGGGCCCCAGTCTTGCTGCTGTTGTTTTAATGGACAGAATTCACTGTGACAGCTGAGAGATACAAAGCATCTTCTGAAATATTCATGTGTCTGACCAGTGTAACTGTGAGGACGCAATAAATTTAGGTCTAAATAGAAAATAAAATGTTAAAACTTTTGTTCAAGCTGAAAAATGAGATTCTGGTAACTCCTAGAGGTCAACACTCAGCTGATCTTTTCCCATTTACAAGGCAGAGTAATTTAATCCGTTCTAACTAAAGAAACCTTATAATTTATGTTATTAAAGATCAAAATCTGACTGAGATGAAGTAAGGTTTTGCATACCAAAAAACATCTCAAGCCTTCCCTGGCTTCACCCTGCTGTTGCATGACACAAATCTGGRGCTTTTTGGACAAAGGTGTGCCAGATAACGTGTGTGATGTGGCTGTGTCTTCTTCAGGTTGACTCTCACTACTGCCCCAGCTGCCTGGAAAACATGCCTTCAGCTGAAGCCAAGCTGAAAAAGAACAGGTAAAGTTGCTTTGGGGTTGTTTTTTTTTAATCAAGGCTCTCTATTTAAAACARTCCCTTCCCATGTCTGTCTGAAACTCCTCAAAAATTCCATGGCTGCTTGTTGTGTTTGAGTCTGTTCTGGGGAATAAGTGTCTTTCCATGATGTATCAGGGAAAGTGTCTTTCCATTACRCATCACAGGCTGTTCATGACTTTTGGGGGTATTTTTATGACCTGGGCTCATAATACASAGGATTTTTAGTGTCACATTGTGTTTCTCACTGCTGCTGCTCTTATGCTKACTCTGAATCCCCCARGTTCCTGTGACAGCCCATTGTCCCTCGCGCTGTTGCCTAGGAATTAATAACCTGTTGTTTTAGTGCTGATGGGGTTGCTGGGAGCATTTCTCTCAGCCTGGCACTCTTCTCAGAGCCCTGCCTTGTTGTTTGCAGGTGTGCCAACTGCTTTGACTGCCCGTGCTGCATGCACACCCTCTCCACACGGGCCACGAGCATCCCTGCGCCGCTGCCYGACGACCCGGCCAAGACCACCATGAAGAAAGCCTATTACCTGGCCTGCGGCTTCTGCCGCTGGACTTCCCGGGATGTGGGCATGGCAGACAAGTCTGTTGGTAAGGGACAGTTCAAAGACACAAAACTGGGTGACAGCATGAGCCCAGTTTGTGTTTTGAAGGTAGTTCCAGCAAAGTTTGCCAATTTCTAGCTTGGCACCGCTCTGTYGGCCAGGGCRAGTGGCYGCAAACCCAGGCCATTTTCCATGGGAAAAAGAAGTMATTTCCCCAGGGTCTGGGGATCAGATCAAAGGTGGCATTTGGGGCTCTAAGGACTTGAAGCGTCCTAGTTGCTGGCAGCTTTCGTTTTGGAGGAATCCAGCAAAGTTTGCAAATTTCTTGCATGGCAGACAAGTCTGTTGGTGAGGGACAGTTCARAGACTGTCTTGGTGTCTGTTAAGGAAGGCAGGAGCCTCCCCTGAAATGGAGAATGTAAACCCTCCCCACTGCTCTGAATTGCTAKAAATTTTAAATTAAGGGGCTCTCAGGCAAAAMCAATATGCAAGCAGGAAATAAAAGTGCTTTAATAGGGAAGAAAATAAAAGGCTAAAATAAACAATTCAGTWACTAAAACAACAMTGACAGAGTCAGAACTCAACCTGACACCCTGTGGTCAGGGTGTTGGTAGCAGTCCAATTGGAAACGTGGCTGCMTTCCTCCYGAAGTGTCAGGTGTGGTCCTGCTGGAGCAGGGATCCTGCAGAAAAGGATGTAGTCTTCCTTCTGAAGATCCAGTGGATGAAGAGGCAGCTGCTGTTCCTCTGGRAAATCCAGTGCAGAAGCCATGCTGGTGTTCCAGAATCTCCAGATTATATCTGGGTAGAAGGCTTGGCTCCTCCCTCTGGGCTCACATCTCCCARTGGGATGCTGTAGKTCTTATCAGCCATGCAGTGACATTCAATAGCTTTTATCAGCAGATGTCCCCTCAGAGGAAGGAGTGATTGTGATCACTCAGAGAGAGATAAGGAAAACTGCCCACTTGACAAAAGACAGCTGCCATACAGATGGTAATAGAATACATCTTGCCTTGCAATCTGGAACAAAGACACAAAACTGAGTTACARCATGAGCCCAGTCTGTGTTTTGAAGGTAACAGATAATCCACTTAGTTCTAGACTGTGCTCTAGACTTGATATCTGGTGAGGATTGGAGTTGTAGTTGGACATTCACAGGAAAACTCTTTGTTGCTGAAGTCTCCTCTGAAGAGCTGAGTTAGTGGAATGTGTGACCCACTTTCACGTCTGTGTTGCCTAACTAGTGAGAAAACTGTCAAACTGTTTTACTCAGTGCACTCTCCCCACTGCTGAGATCTTGTTTGTGTGCTTTCACAGGCTTTGAAGCTGCTCAGTCTGACAGCATAAACACCTAATTTATTTTCCATCACTTTTGTTCACTTAGACTTATTCCGGAGTTGCTAGTCAGTGTTTGAACTTGGCTTTTCTCTTCACAAGAGCACTAGAACAAAGCTTTCATCTGTTTTTTTGGTATGTGAGATGTACAGAAAATATCTGTCAGGTGGGGTTGAGTAGGCCAAGCAGATCCTCTGACTTCCAGTGTTGATGTGACTGAAAATGGAGCTGAGGATGCAGACACAGCAGCAGCCAGTTATAAGAGACACACATAATAACACAAGTACCTGCTGCTGAAGTGACTCCTGGGTTCTCTCCTGAGTATCTCTCAAGCAACATTTGTTTAAAAATACAATATAAARGATGTCAGAGCTCCTTCATTCCAAACCTGCCTGTGCAACTCTTTGAGAWGTGTATATTTGTACAGACGTGAACTTTAMCAATTGCAGTGGTAGGTGTAGCAAAAATAGGGAATGCCATATTTTATAAATAACACCAAGAYAGTTGAGTGTTGGGTRTGATTTCTGYGTGGCATCTGGAAACCTCCYGTGGACTTTGCTTTTTCTCTTCTCTTGTGCAGCGAGTGGGGGCTGGCAGGAGCCGGAGAATCCTCACACACAGAGGGTGAGTGAGTGGGAAAGCTGTGCTTGGGCTGAAATGCATCAGCCAGAAAGAACTGTTAGTGTGTCAGGCCCTCTCAATCACTTTTTCTGCATCTATATAATCCTTCAGATACCAGTTCCAGTTCCTAATCTGCACCTTGAATGGAGGGAAGGCCTCTTAGAGGCTCCCCTGAGGATATAAAATCTCCTTTTGAGAAGAAGCTCAGTTGAAACCAACCTATCTAATGGTGCTGTTAAGGTGAATGTGCTGCGTATGTATGTGAAAAAAAGCTGTTTTCCAATCAAAAGTGTGTCCAGGATCTGGAAAACACAACTGCACCTTYAACACCCTTCCCTTTTACCCRTTAGGGCTCCACTCTAAGTGTGACCAGCCTCRGGGAGGGGGGAAAAGATGCTAAAGATGCTSTTTGCTCTGCCAATCCAAATTGCTCAGAGTTGGCCACATGACATTACTCTAAATTACTCTATGCAGTCATGGCAAATTCATGAACAAAGTCTCAGTTGCTGAATTGCAAAGTGAGAATTGGACACTGCTCTCCAACACACATCATTCCCAAAGAAGGGTCATTTTGTCACCCACAGTGTGGGTTAAGACACGTTAAGGTACACAGGCTTGCGTAATAAGCTGGTACTAGGAACAGAGTGAAACAAGCAGCAGGAACCCCAGCTAGTTCACAAAGAAATGCTGCAGCTGAGGTGACAGTGCTCCCTGTTCCTCCCTCCAGATTAACAAACTGGTTGAGTACTACCAGCAGCTGGCTCAGAAGGAGAAGATCGAGCGGGACAGGAAGAAGCTGGTGCGACGCCGCAACTACGTCCCGCTGGCCTTCTCGGTGAGCTGCTGTGCCATCCTCTCAGAGCAGGAAAAGGGATCCACAACAGCCTCAGCCTGGAAAATCAGATAGTTGGTAGCAYGATAGGGCTGCCCAACTTTGGCTAATTGAGGACAACATGAAGAAAATGAGGCTTTCTTTAAGGATGAATACTTTTACATGCRTTACTCTGTTTTACATTGCCACTCTCCTTGATAGTCCTCCCCAKCAGTGCCAGAAGGTTTATATTTGCCATGCCTAGGAATATGTTCTCCAGCAGTGAAGTGCAGTCCAACTGCAGCCACATTGCCAGTGGCAGCCATTTCTCAGGACAGTTCATCCCACAGCTTAGTGACAGATWGATCAGCATTGTCTGACACTTCTCTGCATGAAATCTCTACTGAAGTTAATCTTAAGACTTGGTTGTGGCTTGAATGACGTGTTTATTGTACCTGGCAGGTAAATGCTCACTTTGTTTAGCTGGGTGACTGCATATGCTTGCTACTTCAATGAATTGTGCTTGCTCTGTGCCCTTGCTTGTGTCTTATGGCTGCATTTTTTGTCTCCGTTGCTACCTGCTGCTATTTTGGGGGCTCTCCACAGCAACACACTATACACGTAGTGGTAAGTCTTTTCACAGTTTCTGCTGGTGTTAAAGCTCTCATGGTACCAACTGAAGGGGAGTAACAGATGCCATGCCTCAGGGCCTCTGACTCAGGTTTGCCTAGAACAAACACAGGTGAAGCCTAACTCTAGAGAGTAACATTTGTTACAAAAATATTTTGTGTTAGTTTAGAAACAGGGCAATGTCTTTGAGTAAGTAATGTACGCTTGACAAGCAGTCCTTCACCAAACTAGGCTGAAACACAGCTGTCTGCTTGGCCAAGGCAGGTGGCACTAACATTAATCATCTCATCCTTGAAAAATCACCAGAGTAGGCTGATGCTCACATTTTTCATTTGGTGAGAATTCAGGTTTTGAGCCCTGCCCGGAAGGAAGATGTCTGCCCCCAAGTACCCTGGGTACAGCTCAGGTGTAGAAAGCTGAGGAGTAGCTCAGCTATTGCTGGTGAGAGAGACTTGTTGGTAACAAGGCTTGCAGGAGCTTTTAACAGCTTTCAGCTGCTTCAAGTAGTGCTACAGAGCCTTTCAGATGGATGCATAGCCACATCAACCCACTTTTTTTGGCAGCTGAGCTCTCATTCTACACTACTTGACATGGAGTTGCTCTGAAGAGAATATCCAGGGAAGCATAGCCACATCAACCCACTTTTTTTGGCAGCTGAGCTCTCATTCTACACTACTTGACATGGAGTTGCTCTGAAGAGAATATCCAGGGAAGATGTGTCAGTACTGCAGGCTGGTGATTTGTGGAAAGAGCAAAAAGCTTTATTAGCAGTAGCCACACACATCTTTCCCCATCTGCTGTGCAGTGGGAATTGTTTTCTCCTTGCTAACAGTTTAAGCAGAAAAATGTATCTTAAGAAGCGTTGAGTACCTTTTCCTTTTTGCTTTCCTTTGCTTGTACCCCCATGCTTGTCATGCAGCTCAAAGGATGAGTTTGCAGCAGGTTTTTGTGTCCCATCAGAGGCAGACCTGAGGGTGACAGTTCCTTTTTTCCTTGTAGGACAAATATGGTCTTGGAACGAGGCTGCAGCGCCAGAGGCCCGGAGCTCCCATCAGTGCCCTCGCTGGACTCTCGTGAGTCTCAGGGTTGAGGTTACCTTTGGGGGGAGCTTTGGAGGTKTAGGCAAGAGAGGAGTAAAGCAGCTCTAGAAAGATGATAGACAATTAGCAGATAGCAGTGAGAGGAGATTTCTCCTTTTGAGCAGTGGAGAGGTGTCAGATCCTCAGGCATCTCTGTGCAGCAGCTCCAGATGTTCTGCTTTCTCCCAAGAGGAACAAGGGACTGCTCACACCCTTGTTGCAATTATTGTTGTGCAATCTCAGCTCTCACTGYCTTCTGTGCTATAATGCAGTTGCTGTCAGAGCACACATGCCTTATTTCATGACTGAGTTGCCCCTTATTTTGCTTTAGCCTGAAAGAAGGAGAAGACCAGAAGGAGATCAAGATCGAGCCAGCTGATGCAGTGGAAGAAGTGGAACCTCTTCCTGAGGATTACTACACAAGACCAATCAATCTGACAGAAGGTAAAACCTTAATATTCTGTCACTTTTTGTCCTTACTTTTTGTAAGTACTTTTTGTCCTTACATTTTGTAACATGGGCATTGGCTACAAGTTTGTGACATTCCTCATGACCCAAGTTCCTGGTCATTTTTTGCTGCGATTGAAATACTGGTATTAAGTTACATGGTAACTTTGAATGCAGCCTCAGCTTCATGTTGTACATGGAAAGCTCAGAGCCAGAAGGGTTATTTAATTTTCTTGCTGGCCTTAATTTCTGTGTGTGTGAGGCATCAACTTTTGGATGGAAAAAAAAGCTGATGTCCTTTTTCAAGTAATAGCAGGAAATAAGGAAATAGCAGCTGCTGGGGATCTGGAACCAGAAGTGGGCTGTTGAGTAACAATTGCGCATTGCTTTGACATCAGCTTGGAACAGCCTGTGTACACTTGCCAGTTCTTTAGCTGACTCATAAATTTAATCCATAAATACTGTAAATTGATCAGTAAGACTTGGTGCGAGCAGGATAAACCAGCAGGTACAAGAGTGATGTGGGCTTCCAGCTGAGGTAGCTCCAAGTGGAATGGATGATGTTGGTAGTTCTGCAGGCCTACAAAGTCTGCCAGTATCACTTAATTCATGAAAGGTTTATGGAAAGGAGTAGATCTTGGTCTCCTTTTCTCATGAGGCTGTTGGAATTGTGAGTTTGATGCTGGTGAAGAAGACAACTTCCCTGGTTCCTCACTGTGAGGAAAAGGCTGCCGGGTGGCTCACTTGCCTCTTAGGCACTGGTGCAGTGAAGAGCCTGCATTTTGAGGGAAACCCATGGGAGGTTTTGGCTGCTGGGAGTTTCATGCTTTGGGAACTGTTTTCTCTGATTCTACGTGTGAGTCTGAGTTATGCAAACGCCTTGCTAAGAAGCTGTGTATTGTACTCATGCAGCACCCAGCTGTGAGGGTAACAAAGATGTGAAACTCATTTCTGTGGTGAGGGAAAGAACTATGTTCTAGATGGTTAGAAAACTCTTGTTTCCATCCCAGCTCAGCCATGAAGAAAGATGGGAGTCCCTTGTTTCTCCTGGGCTAGCACTGATGTTGCTCTCATGTTACTGTGCCCAGTCAGGGCAGCCCTTTATTCAGCTTTTGCCTCTCTATTTATTTCTAGAAATGTGATAGTTGCCAGTGGCTTCTGAGTTACAAGGTGCAGGTGAAATTAAGTGTCTTAGAGATGGTGGCAGATCTCCACACAGTGTGAGGTGCATATGTAGAATCCAGCTCGAGTTTCAGTTCCTGAGACCTTTCTTTGTCTTGCTTTCTGTTGTGCTGSCAGTGACGACTCTGCGGCAGCGCCTGCTGCAGCCTGACTTCCAGCCCATCTGCGCTTCCCAGCTCTACCCACGTCACAAGCACCTGCTGATCAAACGCTCGCTGCGCTGCCGGGTAGGCAATTCAATCCTGAGCACTGCCCCTGTCCTAGGAGCCTCCTCCAGCCAGGTTTCATAAGCTCTCAGAGGCCTGTAACACACCCAAGATAGCTCAGCTACCCTTGGAGGCATAAAAATCAGCAGGATGGCTTCTGTTACAGTGTTGGAAACAAAAAGGTTTCATAAAAGGCAAAATAACAAGCAGAGAAAAACTGAGCTAGGTGCAGGAGATCTTTGCTCTTGGTAAAACACTTTACAAAAGCGATTTTTTTTTTGTTTACTTATTTTTCTAGTCAATTGCCCAGGCAGGACTTTTTGGCTTCTGTCTAATTAGCTATCTTTAAGTTTGAGGTGAAGTCTCCTAGGCCTATGAGGTGGCTTTTTCACATAATCAAAGAGAGAAACTTCTGAGCTTCTTTCCTTTTTAGGGAGACAAAGGATAGTTTTGTCACTCTCAACAAAGAGCACACTCCTACATGACCTTTCCAGGCTCTCAGCACTCTGGTGTTGGGAAATGGGCTCTGTGTTTCTCTTTTGAAAGAAACTGCTCAAATGCTCCTGATTGTTGAAAGTTCTCAGCCAAGTTAGTGGTAGCAGCACTAAGGGAGTGAGGGAAGCTGTCATGTCTCTGGTGTGATGACAGTTGTGAAAGGGGGACAAAACTGTCAAAGATGCATAAAGATACAAAGGTGGTTTGTGCCAATGCCCTGCCTAGCCAAGGAGTCAAAGAACACTGCCAGTGCAGTTGAAATAAAAAAAAAAATTGCTGTTACTAAGGACAAAAGTCAACAAACAAATTATTAGGGAGAGGCAGTGCAGGATACTTAAGATATCACTAGAGTGAAGGCAGGAAGATGGTATTTCAGAGAAGCAAAGCAGAGATCTGTGAAGTGAAGACAGGCAGGGGTTAAATCCAAGTTCTGCTGTTTGCTTTCTGTATGGCCCTCACTACACAATTTGTTTTTTCAGTCATACATGGATATTTATTTATCTAGTTCCTAAAGTAATAGAGCAATATTATTGTAAGTATTTAAGATGCAGGATGCTGAACAAATGCAGAGTATTTTCTCAGAAATAAGTAATGTCAGACTGCTCCTRTATTTGAAGAGTAGCCTATGAGRAGATCAGGAYTTCTAGCTGCTTCATTTTTTTARTGGATTCTGGAGCATAGGTCAGAGGGCAGTTATTTGTGCTGCAGTCAGTGTCCAGGTGTTTTCAAGMCTGGTTCCAAGTCTTGTGTTTCCGAGGTTGTGCTGGTAGTGCTGGATATGACATGTTGGAGTATCAGTAGCTGAGCACATTGATGGCTACATGCACCCCAGATAGTTTTTATGTGCTCTGCTGGAGGCTGTAATGTCATGGCTGGTGACACAGCACTTGTGGCTCTGATTTTTCACTGTGTGACTGCACACACTCTTTGGTGCTGACTTAAATAYCTTTCTCTCTAGAAATGTGAACATAACCTGAGCAAACCAGAATTCAATCCAACCTCTATCAAATTCAAGATCCAGCTGGTTGCTGTGTAAGTAAGAAATGGGGACTGGGGACAGCAACTCCCTGTTCATGCTTAGTTAATGCCTTTTATTTTAATTTCCTTTGACCTCTTGTGGGATTGTGTCATCCCTTAGGATGGTGTAATCACCTTTTTAAATATATTTAGCTTATCTGTAATAGGTTTGCTTGCTGATCTACTAAAGATTTCAGCAGTTTGACAAAAACGCTGCATGCTGTGCCAGCCCCAGACTGCAGCAGGGTTTTGTAAGGTTAGGGTTATACAGCAAAAGAACACTTCATTTTTCCTTTTAGGAAAGCTCTAACAGCTTTACAGACAGCAGCACAGTCCCTCAYAGTYATTTGCTCTGTTGTTTTSTAGTAACTACATCCCTGAAGTGAGAATCATGTCTATTCCCAACCTGCGCTACATGAAGGTCAGTAGTTTTTCCAGAAATGTCTTAGGCTGAGACATAGCCAGGAGCTGTGAATGTGGGATCTTTCTGGAAGATGACATGGTGTGATGATTGTTCCCTGAGGGCTCCACTCACTCCATTTAGAGGGTACAGGGTTTAAGGGAGTGGCCAGAGTGACTCTGCCTGTACTTGTCACTGCAGCAGTAGATTGCTGTGCAGTGTGACATCACCACTTGCCAATGTCTGAAGAATAAAGGGTGTGGAATTGAGATCTCAGCTAGACTCCCAAAATACATATTTCTTACATTAAGAGTTTTGCATGGCATTGGTGCCTGTCTTATGAATGGGAGGTGGTTGCTGTCCATCCATTGAGAGGATGTGATGCAATTTTTGAATGTGTTGATGAGTCAGAGAAGATGGAGGTGCTTACAGTAACAATGAATTTTAGCACAATTTCTTCTTGAACTGTGATTCCTGAATCTCCCCAGGAGAGCCAAGTCCTTCTGACTCTGACTAACCCTGTGGARAATGTCACACATGTCACATTGCTGGAGTGTGAGGAGGGAGACCCTGATAACATCAACAGCACTGCCAAGGTATTGATTGTACCCGCCTGCTGGGTAAGCCCATGGGTTTACCACTCCCATTTGTCCTTCCACAGGGCACACTTTTCATATGTCCTTCAACCCCTGCTCACTGTGCTGCATTTCCCTCCTTGGAGCATAAATGACTATCACAATTGTAAACAGCAGCTTATAAAGTATTTTGAAATTGTGTCTGTTCATTGATAKCCAAAACCCAAAGGAGAAATTTATTATTTCACTGGCAGGGTGGTAATCAGGTGGTCCTGGAGCAGAGAAAAGCTGAGGATGAGTCAGTTTTCTGTTAAACTGCAGTGAAGCAGACCTCAAGAGAGGAGAGCCCTCTCCTGCTTACAGTGTAGCTGGTGATCAGTGCTAAAAGGCTTCTTTCTCTCCCTGCTTTGTTTCAGGTGGCAGTTCCTCCCAAGGAGCTTATTCTGGCTGGCAAAGATGCTGCAGCAGAATATGATGAGCTGGCAGAGCCTCAAGACTTCCAGGATGACCCCGAGTGAGTGTCCTGTGGGGATCMTCTCCCTTAAAAACTCGGCTCTTTGAGTAACTCCCTCTCCTCCTGTCTTCAGTGTGGTTTGAGTTCCTCTGAGAGCATTGTTCCACTCGGAACAATGCTTTGACAACTTGGCTGACCCGGTGTTCCTGTGTGTTCTGCCTTGCAGCATTATTGCCTTTAGAAAAGCCAATAAGGTGGGAGTTTTCATCAAGGTCACCCCACAGAAAGAAGAGGGCGAGGTGACCGTGAGTTTCAAGATGAAGCACGAGTTCAAAAACCTCACTGCTCCCATCAGGCCCAACGAGGATGGTGACCACACCTCGGAGGTGATCTGGCTCACCCACCACGTGGAGCTCAGCCTCGGCCCCGTGCTCCCGTAGCGGCTCCCAGTGCCTGCTCCCGACGGCTGGATGGACTGGCACCCTGAGAAAGCACCTCTGAAAGGTTCTGCAGAGCTCCTCTGTGATGTGTGGGTGTGCCACGGGCCCGGCCAGCCGCCAGGAGGGGGCTGAGCTGCCGTGGTTTGGGCTGGTTTGTTCTCTCTCCCCTTGTGTAGTGCCCACTAACCACCACTCCACTTCCCCTCACTGCCCCAGGCTAGAGTAACTTGCAGCACGTCTTAGAGCACAGAGAAAGATCTCCCTCCAGTTTTGCACTGAATTGGGCTTTATCAACAGATGATCAGGGCTGAATTTGGATTTATCAGCAGAAAAGAACCCATACTGGCTTTTTCTCAGCCCACAATCCTGATGTTACATACCCAATAATGAACAACTTCTCTTTCACACAGAGCAATGCCCTTCCCAAACAAACATTTTAAGGAGTGTCCCTGCCTTCTGCATTCTGGCAAGTTACTGCCAGCAGCATGATCTTTTAGTTTGGTTTTCTGCTCCCTCATAGGATACCTCAGCTGTGGGGGCTGGGCCTTAGAGCCCTACCCCTCTGGCATATGTAGCTTGCTTAGCCAAGGTGGCAGATGTTTTTTCACAAAGGAGTTGATCAGTTTGCCTTTAAACTTTAAACATAGTGTACTGTAGTGTTCATGGATCTGACTGGCAACCAAGCCTGCTGCATCTCAGCTGGATGTGGCAGCAGGATGTGCTGCACGCTGGGAATTCAGGTTCTGCTGCAGCTCTCAGAATGCTCTGGAGAGGCAGGGATGCTCCAGAGAGGCTCCCTGGCAGACCTCAGCTCAGTAATTGTTGTGTTGCTAGGAGTTATAGCAAGGAGGGTGTGAAACCTGGAGAGTTAAGATTAGTTCTGGTAAATAGAAAGCTACAGTGGTGATTTGGGTTCATAATCTTTGTTTTTCCAGTTAGGGCAGGTGGGAGGGAGGTGTAAAGGTGGAAACTCATTATGTGTTAACGACACACACTGTACCAGAAGGTCATTTACCCAGGGTATAATTTGGCTGCAGTCCAAGCTAAAATGGGTGATTAAGAGCTGTGTATCCAGGAGACTGAATTACTGAGAAGTGCATGGCTGGTGCAGGCAGGTGAGATGGTTCTTCCTGCAGAGCATTCCCACTTCAGACCTTGACCTTTGTTAAACATTTCTGAGGGGCTTTGACACGCTGCTGTGCTGGGAAAGGCTTGAACACCAGCCAGCCTTGCCAGTGGCATGGTGCTTGTGCCATGGCTCTGCCAATCCTCTGCATGGAGGGGCAGGATGAGGCTGCCTGCTCTCTGGGGGGGTGCTGCAGCACCCCAAAACATCTCCCTTAGCTCAAGGAACCTGCTGTGGTGTGCTGGGGGGCTCACAGCTCACAGCCCTGCTCCTGCAGTGGGTCTCAAAGCAGCGAGGCATCACGTTTACAGCTCTGTGTAGGTGACACACAGATGTACAGCATGAGTTTGAGACTCGTAGTTAGTAATTAATGTGTAGTGCTAGTGCCTGCTGTGGCTTTCCCTGTCCGGATAACAAAGCACTTCACCTCTGGCCACAGCTTCTCCTGTTCAGTAGCCAAAACAGCTGCTGCACTTTGACACCACCACAGAAAGACCTCCCAGGACCCGAGCCTGGAGCTGTGCCTGGGGTTTGCTGCAGGCAACGTGACCTGGGCTCTTCTCACTACAAACAAAAGGTGCRCTGGGCTGTGGCGCTCTGAGCTCGGCGAGCTGCTCTCCCCTCCCTGCAGGTGCTGTAGGCCATAGGAAAGGTATTGCCGTGTCCCTGCCTCTGTCCCTGCTCCCCGACAGGCGCCTGTTGCCTTGTGCTTGACGTCGTGTAGTGACCTTCAATAAACCACACGTGGCTCTCGGATTCTGTGCGCTGCCTCTTTATTTCAAACAATCATTATTTAAACAAAACAAAAGGCGGAGCTCCCCCGTCCTTTCCCAATGGTCTCGTCCCCGTGCTCCCCCCTCCCGTTGCCCGTGGTCTCTCCCGTCGAGCCGTGCCTGGAGCGCCCCCTGCCGCTGTGACGTCACCGCTCCCGCAGCCCGCCTTTTCCGTCACGGCGCTGGTGGAAGTGGCGTCACTTCCGGCCGCCGCCTGCCGGCAGCGGAGCGGGGCCGCCATGTCCACATCGCTGGGCTCCAACACCTACAACCGGCAGAACTGGGAGGATGCGGTGAGCGGGGCGGCCGCGAGGGGCCGGGGCAGCCGGGAGGGGCGGGCCTGGGCCGGCGGGGCCCCGCTCCGCCGCGGAAGCGCGGGGAGCGGCAAGGCCGCGAGGCGGGCGGAGTGCGGGGAGGCGGCCCCGGGGCTGGGACCTGCCATGGGGACCTCCCGCCTTCCCTGGAGACCCGCCACCCGCCCCTGGGGACCCGCCGCCCGCCCTGGGGACCCGCCGCCTGCGGCTGAGCCGCCCCGGAGGGCTGTGCCGCGGTTCCCCGGCTCTCCCTGCGGCCCGAAGGGAGCGAGCTGCCCGCCGCTCCTTCCCCCGCGCCGCCGTCAGGGGCTGGAGCAGCTGCGGGGCTGAGCCGGGCCCTTCGTGTGCCCCTGGCCGCGTCCCTTCCAGCTGAAGCCTCCCCAGAGAAGCTGGGGGACAGTCGCTGCTGAGGGATAACGGGGGCGGTGTCGCCTGCTGCAGTCCGGGCACTGACAGGTTCACATCTCAAGAATATGACTTTTATTTGGTTATTCTCAGTTTTACTCCAAGCTCCAATAGCGACCAGATTATGATTCTATAGTAATTTGGGCCTGGGTCATGGCTTGCAGCTCTCCCAGTGTCTCTGAATCCATTTGCATTTTTTAATTTGTCTGATGAGTTAAGCTAGATGGTTTTTCAGAGTGTGACTTGAATGCTGGTGTGATGGCTGAGCTTGTTACAAATTCCCAATTTTCTTCTTGCTCGATTCAGGACTTCCCTATCCTGTGCCAGACGTGTCTTGGAGAAAATCCTTACATTCGGATGGTAGGTGCCTGTTGGGCCCTGCAGCCCTTCCCTCTCTCTGTGGTGCCCTAAAACTGTGGGTTTGGGGGCTGAAATAGGCCTGGGTCCAGGGGGAGGTGCTGAAGTGAACACACACTCCTGAACAGCTGGTTCTGCACAACAGGATCTGGTTCCAGCTGTTGTTGGTGTGTAATATCACAGTTAGGGGTGTGATTTAAGAACAAACCAATCACAGAGGAGAGAAGATGACCCAGTCCAGTGTCTGGAGTGCAGGAAATGGTAGAAAATGAAATTTTAATGTTGGCAAGCTCCAACATGGAGAGCTGTGAGCTGCTCAAATTCTAACCAGTGCAATTTCTAAAATGTGACACACATGCACCTCTAAAATGAAGCTAAAGATGACTTATGAAGGTCGTTTAAATTCCTGTTTGTTTTCCTGGGTTTGCTCTGTGCAGGGTGAGTCAGTCCATGTTCTCTTGCTTTTCTCTGCCTGACCTGGTTGCCCATGACCTACATTGACATTATCTCCTTCACGTTCATGTTCCACAAATTTCCTGAGAGATTGGTTTGTTCTTATGAAACAGAACCCTAATGCTACTATAGGGGATATTTCTAAACCTGTTTGTTTCCATGGGTTATTTAATGTAACATCATCTTTCCTTAAAAAGAGCTGATAATGTTCCTTTTCATTCTCACCTTTCATCAGTACAGGAGGTGGGACTTAAAGTACTCTTTTCAATGAAAGTTTCTAAACCAAAAGTGTAAGGAGAGTATTTAGGATTTATATTTTTTGTCCTGTTGACTTTCCAAGGTGTAAGCCAAATACATAGTGATGAAGGAGTCTAAATGCAGCATAAATATGAAAAAACCTACTGTGTTATGATATCAATGGCATGTTTCATGTTTTACGTTGAATWGGTGATATTTCATGTTTTGTTTATTTTTTTTATATTTCAGACCAAAGAAAAATATGGAAAAGAATGCAAGGTATGTTTGTGTGTTTTGAAGAAAGAATGTCAAAATTGGTGCAGCTCTAGGAACAATCCATTTTAATGATTAAAAACCTGTCAGCTTCAGAAGGGTGCTTATCTGGGTTAACTTAAAATGTTTATGTAACTACATGAATTTTTAGGTCAGTCTACTGTGCTTGTTAGGCAAAGTCAGTTGGTTCTAAAATAGTAAAATTATTGAGCAAATCCTGAGTTTGTCTAARCAAGTTTTCATGTTTATCAGAATGAAGTTTTGCAAATACTGTTGTGCTATATGTGAAGTTATTGCAGGATTTTAAATGATCCATATTTTCTTGTGTGAGTTTGTTATTTTTACTGAGAAGTGCAAAATACSTGGAGTTTGGGTTTTACTGTGTATGTTATTYGTGCTATTTGGTGATTTGTGTTGGCTGTCCAAGAAATAAGCCACAATTATTTCCAAGAGCAAGAARCAGTCAGTGTTGYCTGGGCTGAGGGAAATTAAAGGAGATTTTTGCCCTTTTATCAGTTTTCATCTGAGGTAGAGAAAAGGTATAATTTGGAGTCTGCACATACTGAGATTGTATTATGAACTCAAGGTGTACCTGCAGAGCAAGCAAATGCATCATTCCATGAGACAAGAGGGAGCATCACTCCTTTGCACCAAAGCTCTCATAACCTCTGCCAGGTTGCTGCTGTGCTGGTGCCTGATGTACCCATCATTGTAATTCATCTCTACAAGCTCCACACTGACATCACCTGGAATCAAAGAGAATTTATATATCTTTGAGTAGATCTGCATTTAAATAAATAAATAAATGCAGTAAATAAAAAGAAAACAGCAACCAAAAAAACCCCCAGGTTTCCTAACACTTATTCCTGTCAAAGTAAAACTCCAATTAGAAACTAGTTTTTCCTGAGCTCTGAGTCTTAGCTTTAGGACAAAGAAGTTGTGTTTATGGTTTGGAGAGGCTGGGTGAGTTTGGAGTGTGTTTCCATGCCAGAAGCAGAGCAGTAGCTGTGTGCAGGGTGAACCAAGTGCCACCTTTGTGTCCCAGATTTGTGCCAGGCCCTTCACGGTGTTCCGCTGGTGCCCCGGCGTGCGGATGCGCTTCAAGAAGACAGAGGTGTGCCAGACCTGCAGCAAGCTGAAGAATGTCTGTCAGACCTGCCTGCTCGACCTGGAATATGGTGTGTACCCAAAAACCTCATCCAGGACAGGGAGCTGCCCTCTGAAATGGGAGCTGGTGAAATCACTTTAAATGTGCGCATGTAATTGGCACTGGACGGTCTTTGAGAAGAACAGGCCTTGTCTCTTCAGAGGTTYGAGGGCAGAGTGGTTTCCCTGAGCAGCAGATGATTTACCTCTGGTCACTGCAGGTTGCAGAAATCACTGTTTCTGCTCTTTCAGCTTATTCTTCATATGGATTGGTTGGGGTTTTTTTGTTTCATTTTAGGTTTGCCTATCCAAGTCCGGGATGCAGGACTCTCCCTTAAGGATGAAATGCCTAAATCKGATGTCAACAAAGAATACTACACCCAGAACATGGAGCGAGAGGTGAGTGTAGCCAGCCATGATCATGCTTTTTGGGTGCCTGTGTGTGTGTGGGGAGGAGCAATGGGCAGCAATGACCTAGCTTCTCTTAAAACCACTTGCTTGCTCTGATTCTGTGCATTTGTGTTCAGTGCTGATATACACATAATTGTTTGTGTTCTGCCTGCTTTTAGATAGCCAATTCTGATGGCACCAGACCAGTTGGTGCACTAGGAAAAGCTACTTCTACCAGTGACATGCTGCTGAAGCTGGCCCGAACCACACCATACTACAAACGCAACCGTCCTCACATCTGTTCCTTCTGGGTAAAAGGAGAGTGCAAGAGAGGAGAGGAGTGTCCCTACAGGTACAGACACAGCTTGGACAGTCCATCTCTTCACCACAGTCAGATGCAGYTTTTCTTGGAGATGCTGCAGTGGGCGGGAGACACTACAGTGATTTGGGTCAGGGCAACACTTGCATCCAGTGCCAGCAAATGAATCTCTGTGGTGGCAAGTTGGTTTGTGAGAAGTTGGCTGTGTCCTTTGCCAAAGCAGTGACTGCAGCTCTTCTCTTGTGTAGTCAATTTTTCCCGTTTGTGGCGTCAGTCCCCTCAAGCAGAGATCTTTGTATTTGAACAAGAGGCTGTTTCAAACCCAGCTCTTGTGTTTTGTAGTGCTGAGTGTTGAGCTGTCAGAAGCCCCATTCATTCAGAACTTGACGCAGTCCTGGCTGCAGCTGAAGTCTTCAGGGCTTTGTTCCATTTTGGCATGTTTATGTGGACAGGGTTAAGGATATAATTGACCCGAGGCTTTSAGAAGGGAAACTGGCAGCTACAGTAATTTTAATCCATTCAGTCATCCCTGATGTTATAAAGTGCTTTGTTTGCTGAACCTTAGACATGAGAAACCTACAGATCCAGATGATCCTCTGGCTGACCAGAACATCAAGGATCGTTACTATGGAATTAATGATCCTGTGGCTGACAAACTTCTGAAACGAGCATCAACCATGCCTCGTCTAGATCCTCCTGAAGACAAGACTATTACTACACTGTATGTTGGAGGGCTTGGAGATACCATCACTGAATCAGATCTCAGGTGTGTTGGTGAATTTGTATTGCCCTTGCCTTTTTTGTTTGACACTTGATAATGGCTCTTCAAGTGAGGAACAAAAATAAGTCTGGATTTTGGGTTTTTTTAATGGAGAGCTGGTTGGTGGGCAAGTGCAGAGGAGTGCCAGCTTGTTGGAGAACAAGCAGGCACATTTCAAATGCTTTGATTAAAATTTATCTCTTTTAAGATGAGTCATCCCTTTGTGCTGTTGGGGATACTATGTAACCCTTTATACAAGGAGGTCCTGTATCCTCTRTCTAGCTACTGAGAGAAGCTGCTGCAGAGCTTTAATTGCTCCATAATTGCATGGAGGGCTAATTATGACTAACAGATTGATTATTGATTTCTAATGATTAGTTTGAACTGGAAATGGAGAAGAGAGGGTTTCTGACCATGCCTATCTCACCTGCTCTATACCCTGTGACTAGGAGGAGTGGGGAATCATAATAATTTTTTTTTGTCCCATACAGAAATCACTTCTACCAGTTTGGRGAGATCCGGACGATCACGGTGGTGCAGAGGCAGCAATGTGCTTTCATCCAGTTTGCCACCAGGCAGGCTGCAGAGGTGGCTGCTGAGAAATCCTTCAACAAACTCATCGTCAATGGCCGCAGGCTCAATGTCAAATGGGGAAGGTAAGCGTGGGGGGAGGAAGCCCTGAGGATTTKTAAGTTCTTCTCTCAGTTTACAGTCCTGACCAGCAGGATTGGGTATTATGCAGAAGTTGATACCTGTTCGGTAAATATTTGGGGTCCTCTTGCATTTTGGTTTTATTTTTACAATGGGATCTGGCTTGGAGATGACACAAACAGCATAAGGGATTTCTTGGCTGAGGATTATGGATAAGCTTTAGTAGCTTTGCTCCTAGTCCATCTCCTGTAAACATTGTTTGCAAACTTGGTGCCATCTGTCTGATGTTCTGTGAGTTTTTCATCTTTGGCCTGAAGAAATGGATCTGGAATAGATAATGTGAAGCCACTGTGATGTAAATATCTTCTTATCCTGCTTTTCTCATCCTTGTTCTGAAACTTTCTCTTTTTCAGGTCTCAGGCAGCAAGAGGAAAAGAAAAGGACAAGGAAGGCACTACAGAATCGGGGATAAAGCTGGAGCCAGTTCCAGGACTTCCTGGAGGTAAGGGAGTTGTATTAATCTCTGAAACACTAAATGCTGACCCACTTCCACCAGTGAGACTGCTGTTAAACTTCCAGAAGCAGTTACAGTTCAGGATGGTAGAGGCTGTGGTGAGCCCAGAACAGTTACTGTAGGTTTGCAGCAGATCCAGCTGGATGGGAGATGAGCTTTGTCTAGGAGCAGATCCTTGATGAAAAGAGAGTTCTTTATGTGATGAGTGAAAAGTTAAAGCTCAATTCAAMTTTCTTAGGTCACAGATACTTGCAACCCACGCTTTTAATGTCCAGAGTGTGTTGTATGATGGACAAAGYAAAGCTGGTTTCAGATGAAGGAATTTGGTGACTGGGGTTTCAGGGCAGTTCAGCTTCTCACTCCAGTTCATACATGAAATAGTAGCCACAGTTTGCCCTTGTGAAAGCATGGGTTGTGCTCCATCTCTGAAGGCAGACACCTCTGCTTGTCTTGCCTGAGAGAATTTCCATAACCATATGTACTTTTTCTGCAGCCCTCCCCCCTCCTCCAGCTGCAGAAGAGGAGGCTTCTGCAAATTACTTCAATCTACCTCCAAGTGGCCCTTCAGCTGTGGTGAACATTGCCCTGCCRCCTCCTCCTGGCATCGCTCCACCGCCGCCTCCAGGTACCTGTGCTTCCCCCTCAAGAGGGGGTGTGAGATTCAGTGTTAGACAGTCTCTTCCTCCTTGCCAGGCCATGCTGCACTGCTGATGCATGCCCTGAGCTGATTTTCCTCATCCCTGATCACACAGTGTAAACGGATGAGCTAAACTGACCTGTCAGCACAGTTTAATTAAACTGAGCTGCCTGTTGTGGTTGGTATTTGCTTGCAAATTCCCAGGCATGTTGGAGATCACTGGTACTGGTACTGAGACCTACTCAGTGCTTTTGCTGGCTGTGTAAATGCCACATTAACCCAAACTTCAAAGGGTAATTTTGCAGRTGGTTGAATGCTGGCATGTCCTTGGCTCTCTATATATCTATCCAGAGATACTTTTTTTCTTTTTAATGGAATCTTGGACTCTCACAGATGTATTTGCTCTTCTCTGTGGTTGAGTAGAAAGGATTTASATGGATATTAGAGACACCTGCCCAGTCCCCCTACCAGCTTTTATTTGTAAGGATGTGTGTTGGGTAGGGATTGGCCCTAGTTGTACTGAAAAGAGGGGCAGGAGTTTGGGGAGGTGGGAGATGTGCTCATTTGTGGGGCACAGCTGTCAGCCAGCTGTGGTGTCAGCCCTTTGAAGCAGCAGTACACACACATCAGGTTTTCTGTTGCTTTGCCTGAAGCTGCCAACTTTTGTTTCTGCAGGTTTTGGACCACACATGTTCCACGCCATGGGGCCCCCACCTCCCTTCATGAGAGCCCCAGGCCCCATCCACTACCCATCCCAGGACCCCCAGAGGATGGGTGCCCACGCAGGAAAGCACAGCAGCCCCTAGCACGTCCTGCCACCCTCATCCTTGAAGTAAATGTTATTTTCTAGTTACCATGGTAGCACCATATGTTGAGCTGTGGGTGAGCTAGAGATGCCTTATTTCCCTGCTTGCAGCCACAGGGCAAGCTCAGCTCCGTGTCTCCACTTATAATCGGGTTCTTGATATGTCCCAGGTCTTTCTATTAGTGTGGGGGGTGGGTGGGGGACAGACAGAAGGGCTGTCAGGGGTCTGTGGGTCTGGGGTACCAGAATTACAGTGCTATCTGTGTATCCCATTGGCACACTTTTGAAATAAACTTCTGGAAAAACAAAACCAAACCCTTTTGAAGCCCTTTTGATGTCCTCAGTTGGAATGTTATGGACTTAAAAATGTAACCAGAGACTCTTTTCTGTCAGGTAACTGATGATGTATTATTCTAATGAGGTATTAAACCAGGACTGAATAAGAGT
Organism: Sporophila hypoxantha; assembly: GCA_002167245.1. Classification (NCBI taxonomy): domain Eukaryota; kingdom Metazoa; phylum Chordata; class Aves; order Passeriformes; family Thraupidae; genus Sporophila; species Sporophila hypoxantha. The sequence continues at coordinate 4,467,924 of NDFG01000386.1, read as the reverse complement.
TGAAAAACGAGTTCATCAGACCTGCCAAATCCATGGCTTGGCCTTACCACTATAAAGAATTTTCCTCCCTCCTTTTTCCTGACTTCTTGATTAAGAAAAGACAACCAAACAAAGCAGAGGAGGTGTAGCACTTGTGGCACCACAGGCTGGCTTTCTCTGGAGAAAGAGCTGGGCTTTGGGTGTGGGTAATTAGTTCTGCTTTTGTCAGGGGAGAGCTCACCCAGGGTGTGTTGGACATGCTGGTGGGTGGGAGAGGGCTGTGGCATTTGCACTGCTCTGGTCCAGAGTGTCTSTGGCCAGGACCTGTGAGTGCTGTGACAGATTTGGCATGCAGGAGGCTTCACATCATCCCAGTTTGTTTATTATTTCCAGTAACCAGGCAGTAACCCAGGGTGCCTAGGTTCTGCAGATGCTGGACAAAGAGGAGAGAAATGGAACTGGAACAGAGCAGCAGTTAAGCATCATARATTTATTGTTTCTAAGGAACAACCCATTTTTCTTTCAGTTTGCTTGCCCCCTCCTGCTTCTGTGGGAAACTGAGTAATGAAAGCTTCCCACCTGAATGATATGTTGTGGCAGCAGAATCCCTGTGTGGGGTTTGCTCTGCACAGTGTTACAAACTTCACAAATGAGGCAGCTGCTAACTGCATTTTTACCACAACATTTACTTACCCCATTTAACCACAGTGGTGGAAAAAGGAACTTTTATCCTGGTGCTTCTGGGAGTATAAGAAAGGGTAACGTTTAGAACCTGACAAAAGCAATTGAAGGAAGCCTGTGTTGAGTCAGAGGTTTTTGTGAATGGGGTTCTCCAGGTATTCTGGTGACTGTAGGCTGTTGTTAGCTGCATGTCCCACTGTGTGTCACTGCTGGAAATGTTGGTGTAGTTGGATCCTCATTGCTGACTTCCACATTCCCAGGRAAGCCTGTGCTTGCTCTGGAGGCACGGCTGTACTGCTTTTCCTTCCCACTGGTGTGGAAGTTACCAGAACACCCYGGCACATCCTCACACTGGTGTGGTTCTGCAGGGCAGCAGGTCCAGGTCAGGCCTGATCATTGRCCAACTACATGAAGCAAATCTGTCWTAAGTCACTCCAAGAGCCTGGATTAGATGTTCAAGCGAGACATGCAAAGAGCAGTAGGAAGGGGGAAATAGCTGCCAAGTGCTAGCCAGTAGCTTCTGGAAAACAGAGCACAAGTTYCCAACTCCCAGCATTCCTCTCCCCTCTATCATGGCTGTGCTGTATTGGTAAACAAGTAGATTCCCATTCCATTTGTTCTTGTCCAGCCAAGCTCAAGGTAGCTGCTTTAAACATGCCAGTGCCTCAAGTAACTTGTTTTATTACTGCTCTTCATTATCACCTCCTCTCTGTGTCCTGACTGGAATGACAAATGCGGAGTTGTCCTGAAGATGGAATTTCTCTGCAAAAGCACCAGCTGTCYGAGCAGGTCTCGTGTGCCAGTGAGGATGCAGTGAGGCAGCTTTGGTGTGTTGCAGCTGGTGGTGCTGCTGTTTTCCATGAGGCAGGGAAGAGGACAGGCTGTATGGGATGTTTTGTACAGGAGCTTGTGGGGATCTGTTGGATTAACAGCGAGGACTTGGCTGGTTGGCTTGGCACTGACTGCAAGGGGAATTCAGAATGGTCCCACACTCGAGCTCATTCAAACCCCACTCAAAGATGATGACCCAAGCCCACCAGCTGAGCTTCCATGAAGGATTCCTGCCCYCCCTCCCCTCCCCTGCAAGCGTGTCCGAGTCCAGTGAGGGAACCATCCATGGGGAAGGGAACGCGTCCTACAGCTCTTCGCTCTCCGGCAGGATCCGCACCCAGCCTTGGGCCACCCTGTTGAAGTTGGGCCTGTGGGAGATCACCTCCAGCACACTCAGGTTGTCCAGCTCTACGGTGGGCAAGGAGAACAGCTCGCCAACCAACGCCCTGTCAAACGGGGCTGGAGTCCTGCAGCATAAGGAGAAGCACATTAGTCACAAGGAGAGGCTGGCCATGTTGTGAAGGTATTGGAAAAAACAAGTTTGGATTTACTGAGCCCAGCACAATGTAGCAATGCCTGTTGCATTGCCTAACCCTCCTCTTCCTCCCCAGGACACTGTTAGAGCCCTGCCAGCCCAGCGRGGTGGTTCTCTGGTACAGAGCCCACCTCAACTCAAGCCTGAAGAGTGGGGTTTGATGCCTGGGTGTTGGTGGAAGTGTTCTGCACGTGGAAGGGCTTAGACTCAGAGACCAGTGACAGTGACAAACCCCTGGTCTTGAGAGTGCCTCATCTGCAGCTCCTGTGTCCTGCAGAGGGCTGGGGCTGACAGCACTGCTCAGGATCACACCAGCACATGCAGCTCKATTGGCCCTGGCTCCATCCTGCCTTTTGGGACTGCTCCTCCTGAACAATGACTAACAGGAGGAGGAGTGTGGGGGCAAGAGCTGTCATCTCTTTCTGGAGAAATGTGGAAAGGGACTGGGGAAGAGTGTGCCAGCCCCCAAAAAGCCAAGAATGTTGGTTTTGGAGCAGCACATGGGGGCTGAGCTATCTATCAGTGAGGCAAAACTGGGAATGTTTGCTTTGGGAAGCACAGCTAGAACATGAATAACGTGGCACTGTTTTGCAATAAGAGAGGGAAAGGCAAATGAGACAAGTTTGTTCTAGGAACTTTCTTTTGGGAAAAGAGAGTCTTTGTCAAAGCTTGGTTTTCACTCTCTCTTAAGGCAGCACATCTTAGCAAGGTGGCCCAGGTTTTTGCATCAGTCTGAATATTTTAGATTGTGGATAAATCAGCCTGCTTTAGTGCAGTTGTTGTGGAGATGGTGGACTTGCCCTTGCTCTGTGACCCATGAGAGCTGTGCTGGGATTCAGCTAGCCTTAGGCAAGACCACTGGCTTTTCGATAGCAGCTTGTTCCAAAAAGTTTGTTCTTCTGTGGCTTGGTATTTGAACTGAGAAGTGATTTAAAAGCTTGGAAAACTGTGAAAAGCCCAGTTAAAAGCAGATTGGCTTTCTGAATCTTCCTGCCTCACTGAAGAATTAGAGGAGGTGGCAAGAGTCTTGGAGTTAAATTAGCATCCATCTGTATTAAATTACAGTTGAAGACTTAAAATAGAAAGGCAGTGTGTGAGAGGGGAGAAATGGTACAGGGTAGAGTATTATTCAGAAAYATGCCCTTGCTTCAGTCCCTGTCCATAAATAAATCCTGAGGCAGAAACATGGCTAAATGTTGAAAGAAAAGAGCCAAGTGTCTGCAGCAGCTCCTTGTTCTCCCCCTGCAGCACCTCCTTGGCTCTAACTCCTCAAGGAGAGCCACATGGCAAAGCCCCAGGGCTGAGGGGGAGGAGAGCAGCAGAGGGACGGTGGTGGCCAGGCTCATCTCTGCCCTTTAGGGTGGCTTTTCCCACAAGGAGGGGTTGTGGTCCCCCACAGCCCCTTCTGCCAAGTGCTGAAAGCACAGCATGCCTCAAATCCAGCCCTGGGGCRGGTGCAGGGGAGCTGCTGCTGCTGCTGGCACATGGCCTGTGGAGACCAGTGCTGTGTCCCAGGAGAAAACTGCAGTGGGAACTTGACTACTGGAAGGTGACTTTGGCCAGGCCACCAAAGCCAATGTAATTCCATCCTCATSACAGAGGCTTTCAGGAAGGAGGACAGCCAGGACTCTTTTTGCTGATTCCCTGGGATGATGTTCAGCTCAAAACTTCAGTTCTCCTTATTCTGCCATGGRCTGCTGATGCTTTGCTACCAGCAGATCTCCATCTCCTGGATCCYCACTAAACTCCTTTCCAGAAAGGAGATCTGTCTTGGCAGCCTTTGCTCCAGGGTCCCACCCTGACCCCAGTGTAATGTGGAGGTGTGAGGGGGCATCAGCTGTGCTCCACCAGAAGCAGCCACAGGGCAGGGAGCTYGCCAGGCTGAGCCACCAGAAACCCCCTGGCCTGGAGGCTTTGGGCTCCAGCAGGTGTTTGGAAGGAATCTGGTGACTTCTTAGCACTCTGTGGGAAGATTAACCTTATACCCCCACTGCTTCCAGCAGCTGCTTGAATACCTTAAGGAAATTAGGAAAGAGACTTGGCACTGTGTCGTTCCTCCATGCAGCCCAGAGCTGAGCCCAGCTGGGAACAGGAGTGATTCCTACTGCAGGGCCAYGTTTGTAAGAATTGGTCCTCCCAAATTTCATCCCTGATGTTACCCAGTGAGATCAAGCTGCTTAAGGCTGTGTGAGCCCAGTAGTGGAGCTGAGAGGAGATCTGAGGGAGAGCTGCTGGAGGCAGGAACCTTTGCAGGGAGCCACAGAGGAGCTCCTGAGTAGGAAAAGAGCATCCTGAGCCCCTCTGGGCTATAAAGAGGGAATTAATGGTTCCATTTCCCTGGCAGGATGGTGGGTGCTCCTCGAGGCTGAAGGGYTTGGCCAAGGGCTGTTGTGGCTGGTGGTGTCAGCCCCTGTTACCTGTTGAAGCTCCTGAAGTCCCACGCAGGGGGTCTCATGGGCGGCGGGTTCTTGCTGTACACAGCATTGTCCCTGTCACCAAAGAGCTCCTGCCACGGGGACCGGTAGCCCTTGGGGATGGCAGTGACATTGAACTTCTCATGGGGGATCTCTTTGAGGGGGCTGGAGTACCCTGTGCAGGGGAGAGACAGTGTGGGTGCTGGGGCCAGAGCTAGGGGGCTGAAAACAGCCCRGCCTCTGCATGGCCACAGCCTGTTACTGGGGCAGGAATGAGTATCTATAACATATATATATTTCTGTATATATACATACATATTTCTACACATAAAATCTCTGGGGGAGGGTTGGGCAGACCCCTGAGCAAGCAGCAGCTCACTGCCTCCAGCCCCGTGTTGCTGAGATCACAGCAGAGCTGGGTTCAGGTGCAGGAAGCATTGACTTACCTGGGGCCAGGGCACTGGGGTTCAGCACTTTGCTCATGTGCAAGACCTTCTSTGACTTCTTGGGTACTTCTGGGGGGCCACCTTGGGGTGATGCTGCTACGTGGAGCTCGGAGTGATAATTCTCCTGGCCCCCAGCATTCTCGCCTGCCTGTGGAGGGGAGGAGGMACAGAGGGAGCTCCCCCTGCCCCATCTGGGACTCGGGGTGGTTGAAAGCACCTCAGAGCTTCCTCCATCTACTCACCATCTGTTCATTCACTGTTCCTTCTGGACCACCTTTCCCACTGTGGTGGGAGCCGCCTGCCCCTTGCCCTGGGAGCTGCAGGGGACAGTGAGTGGGTGCAGAGGGGTGCCAGCACCATGCCCCTCCTCTTTGGTGGATGTTGAACCCCATGTTTGCCCATCTCCATGCCCAGCCCACCAGGACATCTCTCCTCTCCCTTCACCTCTGCATAGCAGTCAGCCAACTGTGGCTGCCCTGCAGAGAGACCACTGACCCTGCCAGGAATCAGGAATTCCTTCCCTGGAAAGGCTGCCAGAGCCAGGGAAGGGCTGTCCTCAGACCCACCTGCCTGGAGCCACTGGGATGCTCAAAGACAAAGCGCTGCACCCGCTTCTGGCGCTGCTGGAAGAGCCGGGAGCCGCGGTTGTTGGGCAGGGAGAGCTCCTCGATCATCAGGTCGTGTGTTGTGCTCATCTTCTTCCCCAGGTCCAGCTGGGGCTCTGAGGAGGCTGGAGGGCACAGCTACAGCTGAGGATGCTGCAGGGTTGGGCACCCCCAAGGCAGCACAGACCGTGCATCCCCTCGTTGGGGATGTGTATAAGAGACAGGCTACAGCTGAGGATGCTGCAGGGTTGGGCACCCCCAAGGCAGCACAGACCGTGCATCCCCTCGTTGGGGTCTCTGTTCTGTGGCTGGGCCATTTGCCCACACCAGGGACTGGCATTTCCGCAGTGTGAGGAATTGCCAGGGAGCTCCAGAGGTTCAAGCAGCCTCTCCCACCCTGTGCATGGACTGTTCCAGCAAAAACAGGACAAGTGGCCTCAACCAGAGCTGGGTCTGGCCCCTAGGCAGGGAGGGAAGCACTGTCCTGGGACTGGTGACACACCTGCACCCCCTTACCATCTTCAGGGCCCGGTCTCATGATGGCCATCTCTTTCTGCTGTGCTCCTGGGGCAGCTCTGTGGGATCCTGTCAGGCTGGAAGAGAAAGGCACTCCAGGTGTGACACCAAACATGGGAACATGTCAGCCCCAGGCATGCCCCAGAGAGGTGCTAGGACTCAGCTGAGCATCTCTCCTGGTCAGCATCACCCCATAGCATCTCCTTGCACCMCTCTCTGTCCCCTTCAATAGACAAAGGGAATGTTCAAATCACGCTGTCCCTCAGCCCCTGCCTGTCCTTCTTCCTCTCTGCCTTTAGGGCAGAAACTGTCCTTGCCCCTGTCTTTGCCCACAGTGAGCTGTTGTCCTTGTGCCCTAAGTGCCCTCAGAGCAGCAGGTGCTGGCCAAGCAGGGGCCCTGGCTACTGCCCCCCCAGCACCTCYGCCTTAGCAGAGCTATTTTCAGCTGCTGGCTCCCAGGGTGCAGGAGCTGCAGCCCTGAACCTGCAGGGAGCTGGTGAGCCCAGCCAGCAGCAAGAAGGGTCATGGCACCACWCGGCTGGGTTGCTCCAAGGTGGAGAGGTGGCTGGAAACCAGCTCCAGTCTGAGCCCCCGAGCTGCCCACCTGCAGCAGAGCCCTCCTGTGTTGCTGGGACATTCAGCTCCCCAAGTGCTGTTCCACCCTGTTTGGTGCATCTGGCACCCCTCAGCTCGGGCTGATGCAGGGCAGCTTCCCCTGAGGGCCCTGCAGTTCTGGGGTTCCCGTGGGGCTRGGGTGCCTGGCACAGCTCCCTGCCAGCTCTGAGCTCAGCATTGACCATCTACACAATGAGCCATGTGAGACCTGCACCCCATCCTTCCTTCTGCCCCCTCCAGGGAGACTGTACCCTGACCCCCACAGTGGTGCTGTCCCCTTTTCCAAGGACATCCCCAAGCCCCGTGCACCCACCCACCTGCTGACYCCCACGTGGGGCCTCACCTTCCCTACCTGGCCAGGGGATACCCCAGATGCTTCTGGGGCACTGAAGATGCTTCTCCTGCTGTGCTGGGGATGAGGCYGAAGCCAAGCTGCAGCCACCAGCACTCGGTGGCCTCTGCTGGCCCTTCCCGGCCCCTTGGGCTCCTGCTGCTCGCCCCAAGCCGTGCTGGGCTCCAGCCCAGATGCCAAGGTCCAGCCACGGGACAGAAGTTATTTCTGGCTGAGAAAGGGGGCGGAGCAGGGCTGTGACCCTTGGGGACTGCGATGCCATCACCCCAGCGTGGAACAGGTCTGACTCACAGGGATGGGGATGCCATGATCCTGGCACGGAGCCGGGCTCTGACCCTTGGGGACCAGGACACCACAACCCAGCGTGAAGCAGGGCTGACCCACATGGATGCAGACAATGTCACCTGGCACGAAGCAGGGCTGACCCCTGGGGACATGTGGCAGCAGCAGGAGGTGGCYGTGTGCCATGTGTGCCCAGGCCACCTGGGGGACAGATCAGAGCCAGCCTGGGTGGAATAACGGAGGTTTATTTCAGATCTAGGTGTACAGCGGTGTGGTGAAGGCAGGCTGTGGCGGCTGCTGGAGCCAGGGGGGGAGATGTGTCCTGGGAATGGGGGGCTGTGCTCCAGGAGGGGCAGCTGCAGTGTGGAGGTGCTCCAGGGATCRGGGATGGCTTCAGCAGYGTGTCCTGGGGAAAGGGAAGGGRTGATGGGCTCTGTGAACAGGAATAYGCYAGAGCCCTGGCAGCCCAAACACAGCCTCCTCTCCAGGGCTGGCCCCAAGGTGTGGGGACACTGACATTGTCAGAATCCCCTTCTGTGCCAACACCTCCTTCAAACCCTCTGCAACTTCTACTTCTACCATTTCCTTCAGCTCCTACGGTTCCCCACCTGCCCTGGCTGTCACAGCACCCATTGGTTCCTGTGTGTGCCTCCATCCACCGGAGTGGGGATGGGATGTGGTGAACTTGGGTATGGGGACAGTGACAGGTACACGGTGGGGCTRTCCCTCTTGGTCTGGGCAGGGTGGGAGGGCACCTGTGAACAGTCCCTTTAACATGGCAATAAATAACTTTGGCTCTTTTTGGTCTCTAGGGAAAGAAAGATTTGGGAGAATTCTTTGAGAAGGAGTCAAAAGTTAAAAAAAAAAAAAAGGCAGTGAGGAACTGGGGGGCTGGAACTAAAAATTAAATTTTCCYCTCCAAAATCTGGTTTTAATTGACACCAGCCAAATCTAGAGGCTGGGAGAGCCTGGTCATGGCATCCAATCGATGCAGCCCACCCGCAGCAGATGTGCCCCCCCAGGGAAGCAGAGCTGCAGTGACACCCCGGGATAACACCTGGGGGCTGGGGACAAGGGCTCACGGGGCACCACCAAGCCCATCCCACGCTGGCTGTGCKGGCTGGGGCTGGCGGGCAGGCAGGGACGGGCCGGCTCCCCCTCTGCCTGCTGAGCACGCAGTCCTGCCCCGAAAGGTTAGCGTGGTAAAAATAGAGCGGGGCCACGGGACGGCGGGCGGGCGGGAGGCACCTGACCCCGCTGGCACACAGAGAGGTCGTGGCAGCTCCGAAGGGACACTGTTTTTTGAGGGGGACACTGTTTTTTGGGGGAGACACTGTTTTTGGGGGAGACACTGTTTTTGGGGGAGACACTGTTTTTTGGGGACCTCAGCCCCGGGGGTTGGTGTGTTCCCGGTGGGGGATGAGCGGGGCCATCGCCCGGGCTGACGGGTGCAGGGAGAGGGGTTTTTTGGCGGGGGCTGGCTTGTCTAGGAGGTGCAGGGAGCCCCTGAGGGCAGAGCCCCCGTCTTCAGCCGCAGGCTGCTGCTCCAGCCCCGGGGACAGAGGTTGAAGCTGTGGATTCCCGGGCTCTTGGTCCCCGAGTCTTCGGAGTCGAGGGAGACGTCCGAGTCCGTCGGGGACCGGGAGGTGCCGCGCTTGGCTGGGGACCGCGCGCCCACCTCGGGGGATGGCAGGGGGCTCTTGGGGACGGGGGACAGCCGSGCCGCGGGGCACGGAGAGGCGCTGGATGGCAGCGGGAGCCGGCGCCCCTCCGCCCAGGGGGCCCGGGGCATCCCGGGGGAGGCGCAGGGCTGGGGGCTGCCTGCCCGGGGCGATCGCAGGGGGCTCTTGCGGGTGGGCGAGGGGCTGCCCAGGCTCCCCAGCGCGCTGCCCGCTGCCTGCAGCGCCGCCGCTCTCGGCCCCAGCCGGGGCGATTGGGGCAGGCTGGGSGGCCCGGCGGGGATGGGGGTGAAGGGCCGGGAGCTCTCCGGCCCCGCGGCTCTGGGAGAGGAGCTCTTCCTGCGGGCGGCGTTGATGATGTTCCTGGCCAGCCGCGCTTGCATCTGCCGGCTGGCGCGGGGCTCCGCGTCCTGCCGCAGCGGGGACAGCGACCGCTCGCTCCACGGAGGGGACGTGGGGGGCCCCTCATCCAGCTCGGGCACCGAGGCCGGGCTGGCCCAGCCGTCCAGGCTGCCCGGGCGCCGCGCCAGCCGGGGCGTCCAGGTGGGCGATGCAGGGAGGGACGAGCGCCTGTCCTGGAGAGGGACAGAGAGCGGGTTAGTGACTCGGGGGGACGCGGGCACAGAGCAGGGTACGGCGGCAGGAGGGTGCCGAGGGAAGATTCCCCACAGGAGCTGGGGATGTCTCCTTGTGCATTGCACCCCTCCAAGGGGTCCCCAAAACGCATTTGACCCTGCACCCCCTCGCCCACCAAGGAGATGGGGGCAGGCTGAGCCTGCTGTTAATCGTTCTTGCCCAGAATGTGTCCTAGGTAGGACCTGTCATTACCTGCAGCTTCCTAAAGGCTCCCTCTGGGGGATGCTCGGAGCCTCCCTTGCACTGCCCCAGGATCCATCACCCAGCACTGCTCCCCGGGCGGCAGGAAAGAGAAGAGCCAGGTGTGACAGCGCAGAGAGTGTATTCAGAAAGGGGGGAAAAGAAAAATGCAGGAGAAGTCAAGCACAGTCAAAAGGCAACTTGGCACCATGGGGAAAGTGGCAGGAGGGCATGGGCAGAGGCACAGCTGGATGAAAAGCCTTGGGCTGAGCATCACCCAGCAGCCCTGCCCTCGGCACCCTCCTCATCCCAGCACATCCCTTGCTTCCAGCCGTGCCACACTGAGCCCAGGTGGGGACAGGGACCCYGCAGGGACCCTGGGCCCAGCACCACTGGGCTCTGCCATTCCCCGGGGGGTGCAGTTCTTCCTCCACAGTGAGGAAGCAAACGAGGACAGATCCTGAAGGAGCAACAGAAGAGCCAGGAGCAGGCACAGTGAGGCAGAAAGGCAGTGTGTCCCCTCCAGGTTTGCTTTGGTAGGAAGCTGAGAAGAGCCCAGGACAGAGGGGATGTGGAGGAGCAGGCAGAGCTCTGAGAGCTGGAAAAGTCAGAGATGAGGAAAGGAGGAAGCCAGAGGTGCAATGCTCCATAAGAGTTTCCAGGAGAGAGAAGAGCAAGAGCAGCCCTGTGGGACAGGCAGGCTCCTGCTGCCTCTTTGGGAATCCTGCACCTCTGTGCCCAGTTCCTGCTGCCTCCCCRGGACYCCTCAGCTCCTCTTGCACAGGGGCTCAGCAGCGCCTGTCACCCACTGTCCCAGTGCTGCAGCCTCGCATCACAACCACTTCTTTTTTCTATTTTCTTTTCTTCCCCCTCCCCACAACTTTTTAGTGGTTGGTTTGGCTTTTGGCTCTCCCATCAGCAGTTAGTTAGGGAGGACTCAGCCTAGCACCGCTGTGTTTTTCTCTCTGCCACCACTACTTGTAGTAAAAGGAAGGTTTCCACACCTGCGGCTCGATGCCGGCGTTCCTGGTGGAGTAGGAGGGCCGGGGTGCCTGGAATCCTGCCTTAGCCCGCGGCGGCAGCAGGCGGCAGGGCGAGGCCAGCAGCGCCTCGGCCGGGGCTGCAGGGCTGGCTCGGCTCTCCTGGGCCAGGGGCAGAGCCCCGGCAGCGCTGGGGAAGGGGCTGGCACTGCTCTGGCCGGCGCCGGGCACCACGGGGGGATGCCAAACCGGGGAAGGAGGCAGCGGAGAGGTCGGGCAGGAGGCTTGCTGGGGGTAGGGGTAGGAGTCGGGAAGAGAGGGTCTGGGTGGAGGCACCTCCTGGGGCATGGACCTTGCCGGCCCCTTGGATGGGGAGAGGATGAAGAGAGAAGACTGGAGCTGGTAAGGCTGGTGCCTGGAGATCTCCAGCTCCTTCTGGGACACYTCGTTCTCCATGAGGCTGTTGCCATACAGCGATGCAGGAGGGGTTTTGGAGGGCCTGCAGGGACTCTTGGAGGGGCGTCTGGAGACCATGGGTGACAGGTAAGCATTGTTGTCATACTTCCAGGAGGGAGGCAGGGACATGGTGGGCGATGGTGACCGCAGCAGCTCGGGCTGGGAGGGCGCCTCGATGATGAACTTCTCCATCCTGGACTGTCGGCGGGCAAAGAGCTCGGCCCCCTTCCCTCTSGCCTCAGTGAGGATGTGGCTGGGCTGTGCCTTCTTCTTGGGCTGGATGGTGGGAGACTTGAGGCAGGAGGACCACGCTGGAGCATCCTCAGCTGGTGGGAGGTGCTGCACACCCCTGGCTGTGCTGCTGGGGACAAAGTTCGCAGCTTCAGCCCCGAGGGCAAAGGGCTCATCCTCGGCGCTGGGCTCCCCCTGCTCCTTCTGCTTCTTCCTGCTGTCTGCACTCTGAACCAGGTCCAGCAGCTCGGGGTTGGGGCTCAGCTTTGGCTTCTCCAAGAAGGTGAACATGGACTTTCTGYTGGCTCTGCGTGCAGCCGACTCCTCCAGGATCCCTGTTTTGGGCARGGGGTTTGGTCCGCTCACCCCGCAGCCCAGGAGGGGATCCAGCAGCACCTTCTGCTCCTGGCTGGGGTACAGGGCCGAGTAGGCAGGGGGGGAGCGGACACGGGTGAGGGGTGGGGGGCTGCTGAGGGTCTCTGCATAGGTTGGTGGTGGGGGCAGCTCGGGGGCGGGGGCTCCCTCGGCCGGCTGGGCACTGGCGGGGGGTGCCTGGSTGCCGAAGGGTCTGGCTGTCCGGTTCTTCACGGGCTTGGGCTTGGCCAGGGTGAGATGGACCTCGTAGTACTGCCGGCCCTGTGTCCCGTTCTGCTGCTGCCCGCCTGGGGGTGCCATCCCTGTGGCTGTCCCCGCTGGCGCGCTGGGCACCTCGCCGGGCACCTCCCCGGGCACCTCCTCGGGCACTTTGACGTTCTTCCCTTCCTCGGGGCCCTGTGGCAGGACAAAAGCCGCCGTGTTCGGCCCCGCAGGGGCTGCTGCATTTCCGAGCCCCTCCRTCCCTCTCTCCATCCCGCTGGCCGCCTGCTCCTGCACGCCGTTGGCGGCCGCTGCCATGTTCTCCTTCAGGTAAACGCTGAGYGGGACCTGCTGGGCTTCGGCAGGAAGCTCCTGGCACGGGGCGGCGTTTGCCAGCATCCCTTCTCCTGGGCTGCCAGGCTGGCCAGGCTCTGSTTTCATGCCCTGGCCCTGGCTGTGCTCCATGGCTCCTGGGCGAGGCCGGGGCTCCGGGGGGCTCAGCGGCAGCCCCCCGCCATGCCCGGCCCCCGTGAGCCCCTCRACGCGCTGCCGGCGCCGGTGGAAGAGCAGCACGCCCTTGGAGCTGGGGCCGGGCGCCGTGGTGAGCTGAGCSGCGATCCTCTGGCTCCGCGCCTTCGCCTCCTTCAGCTCCTTCTCCGAGAGGCTGGCGCTGCGGGAGAGACCTGGGCACAGAGGAGAGGGGGATTAGGGCCCTTGGAGGGAATGTGGGGGGAATCCTCCCCCCCAGGACTGGCAGCCCTTCCTCCAGGTATCCCCCGGCATCCCGACTCTTCCCCGGCAGGTGGGAGAAGGCAGGAGCGACGCACCGGGGCTGGGATACACGATCCGGGGGCAACGGGGACCCAGCGCAGCCGTCACAAAGATGCTGGGACGGAYGGGAAGGCCCGGGGGACACCTAGTGACACTCAGGACGTTTCCACCACCCCTCCCCGTGTTTCGGCCGGGCTCTGCGCACCCACCGCGCTGACCGCATGGGAAAGGAATTTCTCGGAGCGGCTCTCGGGTTGCAGCTCACATTGCAGCTCCCACGGCCTCGGCCCCGGCTCACAGAGGCAGCGGCGGGGGAGATGCCAGCCCACCCCGACCGCGCAGCAAGGCCGGTGGGCAGCCCTGGTGGGGGACTCGTGTGCGGAGCAACACGAGATGGCAGCAGCCGACAGAGGCTGTGCAGATCCTGCCCAGCTGGACACRGACACGGACACGGCGAGGAGCTACCCTCGCGCCTCGGGACGCAACACGAGCGCTAACAGCGATGTGCTAAAAGCCTGGCCCGAGCCCCGCGGCTTCTCCTGTGCCGGACAAAGGTCAGGGCACCAGCCCTTCCCTAACACCGAGAGGATGTGGAGCTGCCGGGAATGCATTTTCTCAGCGTGAGCCATTTCCTATGAGCTTGCCCCCCCGAGAGCACCCGTGGGAAGGGCAGCGTCCCCCACCCTGCCGAGGCCACTGCTGGGCACAGACACCATCGGCATCACCCCTGCACCCAGCAAGGGCGCAGCCCCGCTCCAAAGGCACTGCCAGGATGGCTCTGATGGTGCCTCTGCTCTGCTCTGGCCCCAGCAGGGAGGTGGGTGGCCAAGGCAGCCYGCTCCCAGCCCTGCTCTTCTTTCCTTCCCATCCCATCCCTTCCCTTCCTTTCCTTCATGTGTTCCTCATTTTCTTGCCTTCTGTGCTGCTTGGGACTCTTCCAGGATATTTTCAGCAGTGGCTCAGCCTACCAGCGAGGGAAAGGGATGGATGACTAAGCCAACTCCTTCCAGCAAGCCCACGGTTAGCAGGAGGGCTGCTGGAAGCCGGGCAACTCCTGTTCCTCRCCCTTCATCCCTCCTGCCTCCCTCAGCACCCGGCAAGTCCTTGCACACAGCTCAGGAGTGCAGGATGCCCTGCACGAAATCTTCAGGCTGCCCGACAGGAGGGCTTTATCTGGGCAGGGGGCACAGATGCCAGTGGAAACTCTCCTGGAGACGAGGAGCCCGTGGGCAGCGGCGTCGCCGGCGGCCAGAGTCCCCCGTTCGCGCCCAGCATTGTTTCCCGGCCCGGTKCTGTTTGCTTTGGCGGCCGCACAGAGCGGGGCCGCTGCTTCCTCCGGCCGGGCTGCCTGGAGGGCGGCCAGCGCCGCGGCTCCCGCTCCGCGGGGTCACCCTCGCCGCCTTTATCTCCGAAACGGAGCAGAAACGCGGCCAAGGAGCCGTTGAGAAAGAAGCCACAGGCTCCAGATGTCTGCGGGTTCCGTGCTCCGAGCGGAGCCTCCATCCCCGCTCCCTCCTCAGGCCGCCGGGGCTGCCTCAGAAGCCGAGCTCTCGGCGGGGCCATTTCGCAGCCTCTTGCTCTTGCTACTGCCTTTTAACAGCAAACGAGGGGCCCTGGGGGATCTCCCCCGCGCTGGAGGGATGACTCAGCCCTTGGCCAGCCCGTTCCCGCTTGCMCTAGCCGCCAGATTCGCTCCCACGTAGCCGGGACCAACACCGGGGTTTGCCCGCCGGGATTTTGCCCCTGGGCGTCTCCATGGCATTGCTCGGGGTCAGGCTGTGCTGCAGGGTGGACTCTGACACCTAAAATGCCCTACCTGGAATCCATTTCCACCCACACGCACCCCCTCCCGTCTCCCAGCAGCCCCCCTGCCCCTGCCCACCCAGCACCGCCCATTCCTGGGCTGGTCCACCTGGGCCCGCTGGACATTGATCCCTCAGGATACTGCTGGGGATGCTGAGGGTAAGAATTGCTCTTCACATCAGATTTTTGTGACACAGATGAAGAGCACTGAATCCTCTGGCAGTCCAGAGGAAATTGCTGCAGCCTGAGCCATGGGATGAGCTTATTCACCCAGTGCTAGAGCCTTTATCCATGTGCCATGGTGTCTGCAGGGATTCTGTCACCTGGGGCAGTTTCTACACCACACACTCCCCTCCCAGCCACAGGGAACATTCCTTCAGCCTTCCCTGCCATCTCCGGCCAGCCCCGGGAGGCTCGGGTTGGTCCTTTTCCCCAGCCCCAGGCAGGCAGGAGCGAGCTGAAAGCACTGAGAATGTCCACGTGCTGGGGAGGAGAAGGAAAAGGGCTGTGGGGCTGAAGGCAGTCAAAGCCATGCAGGAAGGAGGAGAAAGTAAAATTATTCAATGTGTCCAGGGGCACTGGGAACTGGTTTCCACCCATTACCCTGAGCCCAGTCCAAATTCCAACAGGTGATAGCTTTTCTTTCCTTCCTTTCCTTCCTTTCCTTCCTTCCTTCCTTCCTTCCTTCCTTCCTTCCTTCCTTCCTTCCTTCCTTCCTTCCTTCCTTCTTCCTTCCTTCCTTCCTTCCTTCCTTCCTTCCTTCCTTCCCTTCCTTCCTTCCTTCCTTCCTTCCTGTCCTTCCTTCCTTCCTTCCTTCCTTCCTTTCCTTCCTTCTTTCGCTTCCTTCCTTCCTTCCTTCCTTCCTTCCTTCCTTCTTCCTTCCTTCCTTCCTTCCTTCTTCTCTTCTCCTTCCTTCCTTCTTTCCTTCCTTCCTTCTTCCCTTCCTTCCTTCCTTCCTTCCCCTTTCCCTTCCTTCCTTCCTTCTTTTCCTTCCTTCCTTCCTTCCTTCCTTCCTCCTTCCTCTTCCTTCCTTCTTCCTCTCTTCCTTCTTCCTTCCTTCCTTCCTTCC
Source organism: Sporophila hypoxantha (assembly GCA_002167245.1). Lineage (NCBI taxonomy): Eukaryota > Metazoa > Chordata > Aves > Passeriformes > Thraupidae > Sporophila > Sporophila hypoxantha. The sequence goes on along the minus strand of NDFG01000386.1, from coordinate 4,452,287 downwards.
TTCTTCCTTCCTTCCTTCCTTCTTCCTTCCTTCCTTCCTTCCTTCCCTTCCTTCCTTCCTTCCTTCCTTCCTTCCTTCCTTCCTTCCTTTCCTTCCCTCGGGCAGGAAACATCTTCCCTCTCCAAATATCCCATCTTTTTCCAAGACAACGAGCCCCACCAGCCCTCTCCACTGCCATGTGCCCTCCTGGGCTGACCTGGGTCTCTCTTGGTCCCAGGGATGCTGCCAGTGAGGTGCTCGGCCTGTGCATCCTGTTGCCCCAGGAACTGCCAGAGTCCTGGCACACAGAGCAAGCTCCAGGTGCTCTTCTGCTTTTAACCGACACTCCAGCTCTGGACACAGAAGCCATAGATCTCTATCTATAAGATTTATGGATCTCTATTCTGTAGATTTATCGATCTCTTAATCTATAGATTTATGGATCTCTAATCTATAGATTTATGTAGGCACTTGCTCTGCGCAGGTTTTCCATTGCTCCAGGGGTGACTTCCTGAGCATCCCCCAAGTGCAGGGCTTAACAGCTTCTCTCTGAGCTGTCAGTCACCCTTCCCACAGCATGTGCAGTGCTCTCTCCTCCAGAGAGAGGATGACGAAGGTGATGAAAGGCATTTTTGTTRCTCTCACTTCCTGGACAGATGGGGGGAAAAAAATTCCTTCCATCTCAGCTTTCCATGCAAAGGATGGATCCCCCTGAAGGGTGCTAAAGCAGCATGTCTGAAGTCCAGCCAGGAAAGGCTGGAGTCACCATCTGACCCTAAATGAAGGTGAAGGATGTTTCAGACATGGCTGGTGAACCCATCCTGCCCTAAGGTGGACTCCAAGAGCTGAAATGGGATGAAGATTTGGCCTTAAATTGCAGTTTCACTGAACTGACAAATTCAGTGAAAGCTGATGATCCTGCCATGGCTGGGATGTCACAGGAAGGAAACAGTGACTCGGGAGCTGTGCCTGGTGAGAAGTCCTTGTAGGCAGAAGACAAGAGGTACCCAAGCCTTAATGGGACCTGCAGGGTGCCACATGTGAGATCTCGGAGTCAGAGCTGGCAGGTGACTCCAAAGTCTCCAGTTTGGGCTCTGTCCCTGGCCTGCTCCAGGTCTGGATGCTCAGCCATCCTGGTGCTGCAGCCCAGCTTGGTCAGGGCGTCCTACCAGACCACGCCCTGACACAGCACCCACCATCCACAACCAGCAGGCACTTTTCCCCATTTCCAAACATTTCTTGGACTTCTGTGGTCAACCCAAACGGTGCCTCTTGCTGGCAAAACCAAGAGCGAAACCAAGACAAACCCCATTTCCAGAGGGACGCGCTCTGTGCCACCTGACACRAACCTCAGTGCACATCCACAGCCAGGCAACGCTGGGGAGAGGAGATCCAGTGCTTTCACCCAAACATTGAGGACTTTGGCCACTGAGGAAATGTAAGCAGGTTTTTTGGCAGAGCAGCAAGCTGGCCCCTTGCCCCAGCTACAGCTGTGCAGGATTTTTTGCAACGCATACCAACTCACCCACATTTAAGTCTGTGCACACATTCCCCTCCAGCTCCYGGTTATCCCAAATAATCTGCAGCTAGGAAAACACAGAGGGTAGCACAGACAGGCAGTTGAGCTAGCTAGAAACGGATATGATTCAAACATATGGACAGAAAGATGACAATTTTCTGCCTCATTCCCAGCTTCCAGCCCTCCTATGCCCCAGATACAAAACCTCCATGAAGTTCTCATCCCTGCTGGCCCTGCAGCCCCAAAAAGATCCGGCTCAGGGGGTGGGTGCTGTGGTGGGATCAGCCTCTCCTGCCTGGCAGATGCTCTGTGCTGGGCCTCTCCACACGGGTGCCTTTGCCAGTGACAAAATGTGGCACGGCRAGAAAATTCGTTGCGCTTGCAAGTTCTGCCTGTGCTGTGTTCGCAGGGGCTTTGCTGGATTTGGAGCTGTTTGCCTCCCCAGCCCTGGCTGGCACACAGCACCCAACTCCTGCTGAAATGGCTCCACAGGCTCCAAGCAGCAAGTGCTGGGGCAGCCAATTCCCACACAGGGGGAGGAGAAGGGGTGGTGGGGATTGAGTGGGGGCTSTCTGCCCCTGCCCATCCCCAGCTCCTGGGGGATGCAGCGAGCAGCCCCAGCCCTACATGTGTCCACACTGGGCAAGAAGAAGCGGTTGCCACCACACAGGTGGAGGCAGCACCTTCCCCAGCTGGCTAAAATCAAGCCTTTATCTTGGAAAAGGCAGCTGGAGCCGGGCAGACCTCCCCCAGMCAGCCCTGCCATCCACCCACCCCGAGGGCAGCAGAACCAGCCCGTCCCACGGCCGGGTACCACGGGTGCTCCATCCATCCTGCCTGGGAAATGCCTCCCAGCCCCATCGTGCCCAAAGCTGCTGGAGCTCGCTGTGACCCATCCCGGGCTGCCAGGTCCCGGGGCAGCCCCGCGGGGCCGGTGCCCCGAGAAGGTCAAACGGCTCCGAGTGTCCCTGCGGGGTGGGCAGAGCGGGGAGGGCGGAACGGAACGGAACGGGGCCTTTGCCTGTCCCTTGCACAACCCGTAAGGGATCCATCCTGCTGGCTGCCAAGCCGAGGGCCAGACCTCGTGTCCCCAGCATGGGTGGCATGGCCAGGGGAGGTCACGTCCCTGACGCAGGGGACAGGGGACATCGCCTGGGAAGTTCTGCGAGGTGCCACCCTGCGAGCCCCGAGGAGGACCCCCRGGCCCCTCCGCGTCCCTGCCGTGTCCCCGCCGTGCCTCCCACACCCACAGCGGACACCCGGGTGCCGGCGGAGGGAAGCGACACCTGCCCCGCTCATTGCTGGGGGCAAACCCCGCTGAGCCCCGGCTGTGTGCGCCCCATCGCCCACCCTGCGCCCCCCATCGCACCCACGGGACATCAGGGCATGCACTCCCGTCCCCCCCGTGCACCCCGGACCCCTAAGCAGCCCCTGCTCACCGCCATCCCCCGGACAGCCCCGGACCCCGACAGCCCCTCTGCGTGCCCACGCAGCCTCCTTGCCCGTCCCTTCTGCAGCGCCACCCCCCGCCCGGAGCCCCCCGGTCCCTGCCCCCGTACCCCTCCAGCCCGACCGTACCCGCGGTGCCGGTGCCGCCTCCCCGCGCAGCCCGACTGCACCGGGGAGGAGGCGGCGGGCAGGAAAGTTGCGGCAGCTCCGCCCTCGGAGCGGGCCCGGGGGGGCGGCGGGCGGGGGCCGGCCCGGGGGGGTGGCGGGTCCCGCCGGCGCTGCCCCTGCCCCTGCCCGCCCCGACAGACCGACAGACAGACCGGACGGGACGGGTCCCCCTGCCCGGCCACTCTGGCAGCCGCCCCCGGTGTTCCTGCTTCGCTGCTTCTCGTCCCGGCTGGGTCTGCCCGCTGCGAGGAGGGGGAGAAGCCTGGGCATCCCCTTACTCAGCTCCCTGCATCCCCTAACCCAGCCTGGGCATCCCCTTACTCAGCTCCCTGCATCCCCTTACTCAGCTCCCTGCATCCCCTAACCCAGCCCGGGCATCTCCTAACCCAGCCTGGGCATCCCCTTACTCAGCTCCCTGCATCCCCTTACCCAGCCCGGGCATCTCCTAACCCAGCCTGGGCATCCCCTTACTCAGCTCTCTGCATCCCCTTACCCAGCCCGGGCATCCCCTAACCCAGCCTGGGCATCCCCTTACCCAGCTCCCCGCATCCCCTTCCCACTCCGGGGCATCCCCTTACCCCATCCCGGTGCATCCCTCTCCCCCAGCCCTCCACATTCCCTATAACAGTTCTGAGCATCCTCTCACCCATCCCGGGACAGGCCCTTACCCAGCCCCTCACCCTTTTTCCCTCCCCCCCCCCCAGCACCTCACGTTTCAGGCGCTGCTGGGGGTGTGGGGCTTCCCCTTCCCGCAGGTTCCTCAGCGCTAAAGTTTTGAAGCATTTGGAGGGAGGCAAAAAATCCAGAGACAAAAATCCAGCCCCGGTGTCACTGCCCTGGGGACCTCCTGGAAACAGCCCTCAATCCCCTCTGCCAGGGCYGGGCTGCTCCCAAGGGAACCACAGACGGTCCCTGGGGAGCCAGCATCACCTCCCGCCTCCCCCAGAGCCCCCCGGGGCTGCAGAGCTCCCTGGCTGCGGGTGGGACCGGCCTCACCCCCTTCCCATGCCTGTCCACACCTCAGGATGAGCTCTTGGCTTGATTTTTTGCCTYTCTAATTTCCTTTCTTCCTGCCCCTCCGTGCTTTTTTGTGCTTTCCTGGTTTTTGAGGGAGCCTGGCGCTGGCTCCGCAGCCCCCAGGGAGTGAAACCTCTCGTTTATTTGCACACCAGACAGAGAAACCAGTCCTGCCTCCTGCATCTCCCAGCCCCTGCCTCTTCCCGGGGCTCCTGCGCTCCCCAGCCTGCCCCGAGAGGTGCCAGCCAGCCCGGGCTGCCGTGCTGGGTGTCTGAGAGCAGCCAGCCTGGCCCTGGGCTGCTGGATGGGGACCAAAGGGGCACCTGGGACCCGCCTGGGTGGCTCCACACACCTCAGGGTGGGGCACCTGTTTGYTTCCCAGGGCCAGCCCTGCACCACTCTGGGTGTGGGGTTGCTTTGGACTGGGGGGTGAGGATTGTTGTTGACTYTGTTTGTGGTGCTGGAGCTTGTGCAGGGGTTGTCTTGGGGGGCGATTCGGGCTGTTTAGTGGAAGGGTCAGGAAGYAGTTTAGTCCAAAATGCCAGCTTTGGGAGCTGGAGATGAGGGCTTGAATCTTTTCTTCCTGAGATAGGGTGGTGGGGTAACTCTWAGAAGGGGTTTAGTCTTCAATCTTTGGCTTACAAGACCAATGCTTTTMTAAACTATTAGAGTTAATTAGATGCACTCTGGATGCATCCTCTTCTCCTGAAGAGGCTGGAAGRGGTGTGGGGTCCTGCAGCCCATGGCAGCTACAGAGAAGAGGAGCAAGCCCCTGCCCCTCCCAGGGATGCTCCTGCTGCAGGAACAGCCCCAGTGCCACTTGTGAGGGCGCCTGTCCTTTCCTCTCACCCGCACCGATCCAAAGCTCTCTCCCCCAGACCTGCAGGCCTTTGGCAAGGTCCCTGCTGCCAGGACCCTCGGGGACATCCTGCCTGCAGGCTCTGGAAAGTCTGACGGGTCCTGCAGGCAGTGGCTGCTGGTGATCTCACTTGGAGGGGGAGGAAACGGGACAGACAAACTCTTTCCAGCAAACCTGTTGAGTTACTTTAAAATTCCAGGCTGGCAGCAAAAGCGCTGGATGGCTGCATGGATTAGGAAAATGCTGAGCCTGGACAGAGTCAGGCCTGACCTTTCCCCACCACAGATCTGCCATCCCGGAGCAGTGAGGAATGGGAAGACTATTTGGGTCCATCTGGTTTGTGTGCTGAGCCCTGAAACACGATGCTGCAGGGGCAGCTGTGAGCCAAAGGGCTTGGCTGAGCTTCCCAGCCCGTGTCCCATCCAGGGGCCGCTGGTTTGGAGGATGCCTGACACTGCAAAAAGCCAGGGAGGGGGTTCTGGACGCTGGGTTTGTGTCAAGCACCCCCAGTGGGTCCCAGCCAGTGCTGGGGGCTGCCCTGGGAGAGCCGGGCTCTGAGCTCAGCAGCAGCATCCCATAATGCCATCCCCCCCAYGGGGACAGGGACACAGCTGGCACGGTGTGGCAGCTGAGATAACAGCTGGGCAGGAGCAAAATAGAAATCAGGGTGGAAGAGGGGTTTAAAAATGGGTCCAATGCCTGTAAGAGGATGGGTTCTGTGGGAGCATCTCCCACGGGGAGGTGGGGCATTCCAGGCATGGCAGCAGCCCCAGGAACCCTGGGTATGGGCCTGTAGTGGTSTCACTATGGCTGAAGGGACACTCAWGGGGGGAGGAATAGCTGTGGCACAGGCTGTGAAGTGAGGGGATGGCAGAGAGCATTGYAGGAACCAACCAGACTGAAATAAACCCTTGGTTTTTAAACCAGGGGCTGACARAAATGGCCCAAAGCCATGTGAGGSACACTTGGCCATCCCAAATCGATGGAGGAGAGGTGTCCCTGTCCCAGACAGTGCCACAGGAGCTGGTCCTGAYCACTCTTGGGCAGGATCCCACCAAGCCCCGTGGCCAGGGTGAGGGCTGGGAGCTCCATCCTGGCYGTGCCCACTGAGGGATGGGCTGAGCTCCTGGGGACACTGGGAACCCGCCTGCTGCCTTCCCACCCCCCTCCCGAGAAAAGCCACAGATTCCTCCTTATTTGTAAGGCCAAAGAGATCATCTCAAGCTAAATTAGTCCCAGCAGCTCTGCTGGAAGCCTGGGACCTCTAACCCAGGGAAAGTCCTGCCCTGGGAAGAGCTGGGTGTTCTCACCAGGAGCACAGTGGTGCCTTTCCAGGGGCACAGTGGCCAAGGGGGGTTTCTCTTACCTGTTTTCCTTGGCTCAAAGTCAGGGTTGATGAGGACCCGTTGGATCTTCACCACTTTCCACTCCTGGCTGGGATTGTCTGCTGTGGGGGGCAGCTCTGGGGCAGAGCCAGGGCACTTTGTGGGGGCTGCAGGCTCCTCTGCCAAGGCCAGGCTGCTGCCATTCAATGGGGGCTGTGGTGCATCCCCACTGAGCCCCCTGAGGTCCCTCTGGCAGCTCCCATTTGATTTCCCTCCCAGCAGTCCCGTCCGTGCCTCCTGCTCCCCTGCCTTGGAGGCTGGAGSMYCCCAGAGCTGAGGGCAGCTCTGCCCCCCTCTGCTGCCCCTCTCCTGCCAACAGCCACTGTCCCCCTCAGTGTCCCCCCTGGCAGTGCCACGGACACAGGGGGGCTGCTCAGCCTGGCCAGGCACGGGGCAGCCRGGCTGCGGGAGGAGGCAGAACTGCTGCAGCCTTGTCCTCAGCATCYTTCTTCACTGGTTCCCTTCACTGGCACTCCACAGCCTCTGCATGGCCGGGGGGGATGGATCCTCCCTCAGAGCATGGGCAGCACGAGGGAGGGCAGCCACGTGCCAGGCACGAGTTCAGCTTTGCCACTCCTGCAGGGAGATCAGGCACGATGCCACAGGAGCAGGCAGGTTTTGGAGACCCAGATGGAGGGMTGTGTCCAGGGGAGGCAGGCCAGCAAGGAGGATTTTGCAGGAATTTCTCTTTTCCAGGCAGAGGACCAGCACCCAAAGACCTGTGTGAAGGGAAGGAGAAGTGTTGAAGATGCTTKTGCTTGCACTGATTTCCTATGGCCACAGAGCAGCTCCCAGCAACCCCAGCCCAACTCCAGCTCCAGCAGCATTTCCCATGAGGAAGRACCCCCTGAGATGCAATTTGGAAATGCCCCAACCCCACCACTGTGCTCACCAGCCCAGCACCCTCGTCCATCCATCCTCACCCTGGGGACAGCACCCTGTGCCCTGCTCCCCCTGCTTTGCCAGCCCAGATGTGGCACCCCTGTCAGTGCTCAGCCCTGGGGCACCACTGCTCCGCAGCTGGGAGTGTCCAGCCAAGAACCAAACCCCTGAGGATGTTGCTCAGGGTTATCAGGAACAAAAAAGGGAAAATTTCCAGCATGCAGCTAAGCTGTGTTTAACCATTGAGTGACTCATGCRGCGTCAGGACAAGCGCAGGCAGAGCCACTTCCCTCCTGCCAGGCACAAAYCCTGCTGGGGTGACRGAGCCAAGCACCAGCACAGCGAGTTATCAGCTGGGAGAGGGGGATGTCATCTCTCCCAGGGCAGGATATGGGTTGCAGTGTACGGAAATTCCTGTGAGTCCTCTCACACAGCATCACCCAGCCCTGCTCACAGCACGGCTGGTCCTGGGGAGCAGCTCCTGGGAGATCCACAGCACCCAGGGCACGTGGAGCATGAGGGATTTCCCAAGCTAACAGCCAGCTGGGGAGGGAAAGGGGCTCCTGCTCATCCCACACCCCTCCCTGAGTTATTGTGAGGTTTCTCAGTGAAATAAGAAAAAGCACCAGGGCAACATCGCAGGTTAAGCTCTGGCAGGAATACACCCTGCAGCTTCCTCRGGGCTCACACAGCTTCTCTGCAAAACTTTTCCTGTCCTCAGCAAGGTTATTTTGGAAAAGAAGGCAGAYTAGAAAGCAGGCGCTCGGGCATTTCCCAAACACAAGGCTGCATTTTTTGGAGAACGCCCAAAGGAAATCTTCTGCCCTTTTTGAAATCCTTCCTCTCTGCTGCAATTATTCAGCACAGATTTGCAAAGAGAACCTGAGGAGAAAATGTCAATGTTTCTCTCTGAAAAAGAAATTTCACTCTYCTCTTTACGTAATTTGGGGGATCAATAGTTGCAGGAAGCCACCCACATCTTTCCTTAGAAACATGGCAAGTTGTTGGAGCTGGAGAGAGCCAGTTTATCTCAAATGAGGACAGAGAGAAAGTTGCCCARAATAGCCCCAGCCCAGCGTGGGTGGGCAGAGAACCTCTCAGGGTGGATCTGCCTCTCCCCACTCCCATTTCCTCACCCTATCCCGAGGGAGCAGGATTCTGGGGCAGCACAATCATGTCCATCCAACACCAGAGCTGCCTTGACAGTTTGCTGGGGGAKCTGGAACTCCCTGAAAGCATCTTCCAGAGCTTCCCTTCCATGTGGGAGCRCCTTCCACGCACGGCATCTCCTGGGAGTGACACCCACGGCCCCGGGGCTCCCCAGGCAAACCCTTCCTGCTGAGACCTGAGCTGTGCTGGTCCCTGAGGACACTCAGCTGGGACAGGGCTGCCCACAGCACCAAAATACTGAGTCAGGCAGCTGCTGCCCCACTGGGAGCCAGGCTGGGCCCAGCACTGAGGTGAGGAATGATGGCAGAGCTGTGCAGAGCAGCCTCCTTCCCCCCAGGACACAGCTCCTGGGCTCTAGCAGCAGCACAGCAGGGGAGTATTTATGAGTGCCACGGATCTCTAGCAGAAGCTGCTGGGCTGATCCTGTCTGTTGGAGCACCAGCCAGGTAGGATGTGTGTAAATGCCTCAGGTGTGTCACTGTGCAACAGCAGCCATAGCCACCAAGCCAGGCTGAGATAGCCCCCACCTGCAAACAAAGGCTGTAAAGAGGGATGAGGGTCATTTCAGGCCGCATTTCAGGGGTGCAGCTCCAGAGGACACCCAAAGTGGGCAGCGGTGCCCAGCTCAGAGTCCCAAGGAGCAGCTGCTCCCTGTGTCCATCTGAGAGGCTCCTCAAGCTTCCTGATGGCAACAAGTCCCTACGAGAAGCTGCAAAATGGTGCTGGGGAGGGAGTAACAACAACAACAACAACAACAACAGATCCTTCAATTCACAACGTGTTGAAATCTGGCAGCAAGGAGATCTCTTGCTCGACTTCTCTTCCTGCCCACTCGCTGGCGAGTGATGCACAGCCCCCCCACCTGCCTTTCTCACACCCTGTCACCCTGCCCCCCCCAGCCATTGAAAAAAGGAAAACTAAAGTTAACTTTCCACGTCCCACACAAATATTTTTGGCAGGCGTTGCTGGCATTCAGGCTGCTGAGCCCGGGGGAGACGGGGTCTGCTCAAAGTCTTTGTCTCCATCTGCTCCCGGCACCCGGCTGGGGGTCTGGGCTGCTCTGTCCCAGACGCAGAGCAGGGCCAGGAGGTGGCACAGCTGTAAAAAACCGGGGGGCACCTCCAGGACAGCCCTGGGGGCCGTGAGTGGCCCAGCCACGGGAGTGCCATGAGCTGGGGGGCAGATTCACACTTTGGCTCTGTCCCCGCTTTCCCGTGCTGCTCTCAGCCACATCCCTGCCCCACGCTGGGCTTTCATCACCACGAAACGAGCCGGGAAGGGGTGTGAAAGCCGTCCCAGCCCCGCGGGGCTCTCGGGTTTCCCGCTCAGGCAGCGGGTCGCTGTCACTCAGGCAGGACCCTGCTGCCCAGACTCGCAGTCCCCAGCTCCAGTCACAAGATCGGCGCAGTCCCTTTCCAAAATAGCCCAGCAGCAGTGAATACAGCTGGGGAGCTTTACACCTCCCCTGTGCCAGCAGCTGAGTGTCCCCTCGGGGGAGCTGGGCACCTTCCTCCTCCACGTGGCACCTCCCTCCCGTGGCCCTTTCCCTCAGGAGAGGGCAGGCCGCATCCCCCGGGGCAGCCCCGCATCGCTGCGCTCCTGTCAGGGAGCGCTGCCCTCTCAGCTGACACSGGAGACACCTCGGCTGTCACCAGCAGCCTCTGGCTGCCCTGTGCACAGCCACGCTCCCGTCTGCTGCAATCCAATATCCCCCCCGGCTCCCKGGATACCTGGCCAGCACGGCTGAGCTGTGTGCTGGGACAAGGCACTGTGTCCCTTGCACAGGGAGCCCGCTGCTCAACCCTGCAGGTGTCACCTGTGCCACCCCAGCATCCTGCCGTGGCAGAGCCAGGCTGCTCACAGCCAGCAGGGGATGGCAGCAGGACAGACACGGCTGGGCTGGGCAGGAGGGAGGGACGGAGGGAGGGAAGCCTTCTCTGCGAGGGTCCAGTGCTCGGGGAAAGAGGGATGGATGTGGTTGCCTCCCTCGGCAGGACCGGGGGTGCCCCCTGAGGAGCAATGGCAGTGTGGACAGGCACGGCTCCGTCCTGGCTCAGGGCAGGCRCAGCAGCGTGCTGGGGAAAACAAAAGCGTTTTGCAGCGCTGATTTACTACCTGACGGAAACCGGGATGGAAAAAACAACATTCCTGAATTCCTGTCCCCGTGCAACCCCTGCGATCCGCAGCACCCCGGCCGGCCGCCGGGACAGGGGCTGGACACGGGCTTGGCCGGGGGCTGGCATGGGCGTGGACACGGATGGACAGGGGCTCAGCGGGCAGTGTGGCTGGACACGGATGGACAAACGGGATGGATCAGGGGCTGGACATCGGGATGGATAGGGGCTGGGCACGGGATGGACACGGCTTTGGGCACACGGGCTGGGCACGGGCTGGGCACGGGAATGGCACGGGGCTGGGCAACGGGCTGGGCAGCGGGCTGGGCACGGATGGACACGGGCTGGGCAACGGGCTGGGCATGCGGGCTGGAGCACGGCTGGACACGGGCTGGGCACGGGCTGGACACGGGATGGACACGGGATGGCACGGGATGGAACAGGGGGACAGGCTGGCACGGGTGGGCACGGAGGCACGGCTGGACAGGCTGGGCACGGGCTGCCGGTCCCTGCCCTGTGCCCGCATCCCGAGCCCGCAGCTGCTGCGGAGAGGCAGCAAGGAATGCGGGATGGGCACGGGGCTGCGGGTGTGATTCAGCGCTGAGCGAGGCGAGGAGGAGGAGGATGGCAGTGGCATCGCGGCCAGCTGGACCATGTCCCCTCCCTGTCGCGCCCCAGGCTGGAAGCAAGGGCTGGATGTGGGCAGATCGCATCCCGGAGCTGCTGCACCGCTCCTCCAGCCCGGGCTCGCCCTCCGCGTTCGGGGGGAGTGGACTCTCCCGGGGCAGCTCCCGGGGCCCAGGCCCTGGGAGGGGCAGGGAGCAGGAGGCAGGAAGGGGATGCTGCCCCTGGAGGGCAGCACGGTGCAGGCGGGCTGCACTAGGGTGAGATGTGTTTGTACCCAGCACAGCCAGCCCAGCCCAGCCCAGAGGGTGTTTGCCCCACTCCACCACCCCCATTCCAAGGGGGTTTGGTAGGTTTTGTGCTCCAGCACACACCTCCCTCCTCCCACTGCTCAGCCCATGTTCCAGTCCCAGTCTCCAAGAAATCCTGATGCTCCACAGGGTTTGCATCCATCAAACGGCAGTCTGTGCACTCCTCCCAGCACTGCTCTGCCCTCCTGGCTGGGTGCAGCAGTGAATCTTCCCCTTCCTGCCGCCCTGTGGGGCCCATCTGACCTGGGGGTCCAAAGCAGACCATCCTGGGAGCTGCCATGTCCTGGTGCCTGACAGCCCACGCAGGGCAGGTCCAGCCTGTCCTGCCCTTTGCTCAGCTTGCACCCTGACCCAGCTCCAGCTGCTGCATTCCAGGCAGTGAGGACAGCCCCAGCCTGGCTCTCACAGCTGCTCAAGCTTCTTCTCAGTGCAGCTCTGGGGAGCAAAGTGCCACGTTTGCCATGGCCCATGCTCAGCACTATCAGCCTAGGCCCTAGGTGTCACCGAGGGGGTGGCCATCCTCGAGGGACCTCTCCGGCTGCTTTGCTGTGGGACAGAGGGGGATCAGCCTGGAGCCTCAGCAGATCGCCACAGGGAGCAGGGATGTAAACTGCAGCTCAAGCCTTTTCAAAGCTCAAATGAAATGTGAAAACCAGAGAGGTGCCAAGAGAGATCAGATGAACGAAAATCAACTCTGCAAGTGTGGCACAGCTTGTCCTCAGGACTGGCCACCACCATGGCTGGCAAGGGTGAGCTGGACTGGCGAGCCAGGGTTCTGGCAGCTCTTGGCTCCACGCATGCCGCTGTGTGGCCTGGGGCAGCTACACCCGCTCCTCAGCCCATCCTGCAGGAGCAGCCGCCGGCTCTGCACCACCAGCTCTCTGGCACAGCAGGTCCAGCAAGCCAGATTTCCCCTCAGAGCTGCAGCAGCAGCTGCCAGAGGAGGGAAGGGAGGGAAAAGGAGGGAAGGGAGGGCCGGGCTGGCACAGCGGCGCCTTCAACGCATTTCCCAGGCAATACCACGCACATTTCCTGGGAGAGGAAATGAGGGGAACTCTCACTGAACAAAACCCTGCTCATGGAGGAGAGCACGTGGGGATGGTTATGGGGTCACGCCTGGATATCAGATATGCCTGTTGGTGGTTGTGCCAAAAACTGTGTTTGGGTGGGGAGGACAGGGGGGAGCCCTGCAGTGGGGTTGGAACTCATCCGCACAGCCCTGAGATGAGTGGGATGAACTTTCTGGCAATAGAGTTACAGCTCATCCTGCAGCCTCGGTGGCCCCAGGGAGCTCAGCCTCAGCAGACACAAAGCACAAGACAGCAACCAAGCAGAAAACCCCACAGGGGCTCGAAAATCCAGTTTAAACAACCTCTGAGCATTCGGGGCTGCCTGAGCTGGGACAACTGAGTCTGAGCAGCYYAACTCCCCAGGCTCCMAACCAGGCTGCAGAASTYCCCAGGTAATCCTGGGGCTGGCACAGCCACTGCTGGGTTTCACAGCCGTGTTTGACGTTGTCACAGCCCTGCCCAGGTCCTCCTGAACAGACAAACGAGGGGCTGTGCCCTGGGGCTGTCAGGATCAGGGGATGTGACCTGCCAGTGCAGAGATCCAAGGTCAACAGCAGGCCTGACAGCTCAGCCAAGGTTTGCTGAGCCCAGCAGCTCTGTCCTCCCCCTGTGAGCCCCCCACCATCACCTCCAGGCATCCCTGAAGCCCTAAAGCTCCCTGAAGAGCAGAACTGTGCTGCTGAGAAACAGGGAGCACTCCCTGCTGCCCCTCAAACCTGCAGCCCTGGCCGTGCCTCGGCCCCCAGCTCTGATCCCAGGGAGGCAGGATGGGAACTGAGAGCAGAGATGGGTGCACATGGCCTGGGAGCTGCCAGGAGCAGGATAAAGGACATTTGAGCAGCAGGGGGACAGAGTGCACACAAGCACAGGGTTTGGCCCCTSTGAGCCCCACGGGTCTGTCCATGGGAAACAAAGAGCATCCCGGGGAAGGGAGTGTTTTCTTTCCAGACCAGGAAAGCAGCCAAACCCCAGCACATGCCCATTCCCAGGCCTTGGCCCCAGCAGCACAGCAGGCTGGTGGCCCTGGGACATGAGGTCCTTTCCCATCTAGCTSCCCAAGGCTGAGAGCCCGGGCAGCCCGGGCGAGGCAGGAGAGCAGCCCTGCTGCTCCTGGGGGCTCCGGGGCTCCCTGAGGCCAGGGCAGCAGCACCACCTCGCTACTCAGAGGGGTCCCACAGCATTTTGGGCAGGGCTGTGTGTGTGTGTGCTCAGCAGCGTGGCTCTCTTCTGGCAGAGCTGCTTGTGCAGTAGGAATAAACACGCCGAGGACACATCCAAGCCAGCGCAAACAGCCCCTGACTGAGCTGCTCTCTCCCAACACTCTGTTTTTCTTTCTCTGCTTYTCCTCTCCTCTCTTAACCCCTTCAGGAGCCCGGGGGACCTGTGCCCAGCTGCCCTAGGAGCTGCTGGAGCCAAACCCCATGAAACCCTGGGAGTCTGACCACAAGGAAGGGCTGGGACAGCAGTGAGATTCCAGGGTCCCCCCAGAGCACAGGGCTGGTTTTGCTGCCCTCGAGTCCCCTGGCTGTTGTTTCCTTCCCTCTTCTTCCTCCCCCACCTCCTTTCTCCCCTCCACAGCTCATCCTTTCCCCAGCAGCTCCGGAGGGTCCTGGGGGAAAGGGCTGCTCCCCCTTCCAGCTCCCAGTTCACCCAGCCAAGCACTGGGTGCTTACAGGGGGGCACCTCACTCTGGGCAGGGCAGAGGAGCCAGGAGCCACCCATGGTGAGGAAAGCACTGCAGGGAAGCCCACCTCCACCCTCCGCTCTGCCGGGAGCCCTCTCCATCCTGGAGGGGGCCGTGTGACACCGCTCTGTCCCCAAGGTCACCGAGAGCCAAGCCCCGCCAGCATCCCGCCCGCTGGGATGGCCGCGGAGCCCGGGGCACCTCTGGTGAGCCCAGGGATGCTCGCACTCGCCACGCTCACCTCGTTCTCTTCCCCTTGGCTCCCTGGGGAGTGAAGCTGGCTGCTGTCCGTGCGCTCCGGCTGAGCCCGGAGCAGGTCCCGTCCCGGAGCCGGGTCCGGAGCTGGGGCCGCAGCGCCCGGCTCTGCTCGGCTGCTCCGCTCCAGCCGCGCAGGGCAGGGAGAACGGGGGGAGAGGGGAGGGAGGAGGGGAGGGGGGAAATGAAACTTTAATAGCACAGAGCCCCTTTTGTTTCCCAGCATATGGGATATTTCATACATGCTGAAGGCATTAACCACCTATATTCTTCAAGCGCTGGCGGCGGCTGGGAGCGCAGCCCTGAGCCCAGCTCGGGGCACAGCGCCTGTCCTGGGGGCTGCAGCAAGCAGCAAGCAGCCCCTCTGCCCTGGCACCCCCCCAGAAACGGGGACACCCTAAATTACAGCCTGGAAAACTGCTCTGCTTCACCCAGGATCACCCCCTGCATGGTTTTGTCCCCCCAAAAGAGCAACCAAGCCCCAAACTCGAGGCCACGAAAGGGACATCCCTTTCCCTGTTTTTTGGGCATGATGTGAAGTGGGGGAAGCTAACCCAAACATCCCCAGGGGCCTGAGACCCAAACCATCCCTCCTGTCCYGGGGAAATGGCAGAGCCCAAAGGTCCATGAGCTGTGACTAACAGTGGCAGAGGGGGGCTGAGGAGGGCTGGTGGATGTCCCCTCCCTGCCCAAATCCCACGGACATGAGAGCATCCCTGGAGCAGCAAGCAGGCAAGGTGCTGACAGGGGAGGGCTGGGAAATACCCACATGGGACACCCTCCTCGTGCTGTTTACCCATTTTCTCCTCTCTGTCCTCTGTTGTGGTGTCTGGGGATGGACCATGGTGCCTGTAAAAGGGGTGACACCATCTTTCCGAGTAGGGAAGGGACATCCCCAGGTCCTGAGCACAGACAGTGGCTGCCACTGCTCCCTGCAGCCCCCACCAGCCACCTCAGGGTGGGATGGGGACATCTAGGGTCCTTGGCACTGCATCCCTCCCTTATTCCCACAGAAGAGATGTTGGCTTTGACCTTCTGGGCAGGAGAGGACATCCACTGGTGGCAAAAAACTCCAAGAGTGGTCTGAGATGGAGAGGGCCACATGTGTGCTCTGTTTTCACCAGACTGGGTGGATTCCTCAGCACTGGGGCTCTTCATTGGTGCCCAACCCCCTGACTGGCACCCATGAGGGCTCCCAAAGTGGGTTCCCCTTCACCAGCCCTGGTGTTTTTGGCCAGCCAGGGGAAAGAAGGCATGAACCCACTCACCCAGGGTGTTGGGATACGTTGTCCATCCCACGGAGCCACAGCTCCACTTGTCCCTGAGCCCCCAGCCCTGCACTACACAGGATGCCCAGTAAATCCTTACTTTGTCCAGTGTTTATCCAGTCACACTCTAATTTGAAATAAAAAAGGCAGCCAGTAAAAGGCCTTTATAGCTCTTCAGAGCTCATAAACCRGCAGCGCTGGCGGACGGGGGCCAGATGATTGGGGGCTGCTAGGAAAATTTATTGCAGATTTTGGTAACTTAAACATTACAGCTCTGTGAGCCCCGGGACTGGTTTGCTGAGCAGCTCCCAGCGGCAGGGATGGAACAAGGGATGCTTTATTGGGGAAGGGAAGGGGGGGCTGGCAGGTCTCACCCAGACTCACAGTTAACATCCACCCAGATTTAGACTGGCTCGTTTTTAAGGCGAGGCTTTGCACAGACTGAATCCATCCTCATGCCAGGAGGGTGTGCATGTCCAGGATCCTATCCTCACATCCAGGATCCTATCCTCACATCCAGGATCCTATCCTCATGTCCAGGATCCTATCCTCATGTCCAGGGCTGCTGGACACAAGGCTGCATCACCCTGGCATGAAGGCAGCCCTCAGCAGCATCCCAGGGAGAGGATGAATGGGACTGTGCCAGCACCTCCTTGTGCCAAATCCCCTGGCTCGGTGGAGAGCTTGCACCAAGCCCTGCCTGGGCAGGAAGAGCTGGGATGGGCTGGCCAAGCTTTTCGTGGGAGTCTGTAGAATTTGGAGAGAATGAGAGGAAGCGGCCGGGGTGGGGAGCGTGCGAGGGAAGGCGGGTAGCAGGAGGGAAGGCATTTTTTCCTTGCCAGTGCCTTGGCTGATTCGGTGTGAACTGCTATAAATTTGTTCCTTATCTCTCAGGCCATTTAATGTTTTCATGAAAAGAAAATAGTCTGCAGGAAAAAAAACCCCCGCTGATAAAAGATCCCTTTGGCATTGGGAGGAATGTTAAATGCCTCTAATCAGCAGGGTCTGGGGCTTGGAGTGCTCCTGGAGCTGGCAGGGAGCTGAGAAGTTGTGGAGACTGGGCAATGCTTGGAGCAGACTCTCCCAGCAGCCTCCCAGCTCTGGGGGGAGTGGGCATCTGCTGCCCTGGGTGCCCCTTGCACACAGAGGACGTCGTGCCCRGTGTGGGACAGCAGTGGCTGTGGCTGGGATGGCTCCAGACACTTCAGGCTTCGACATGGATTAAACCAAATACTGCCAGAGAGAATAAAAAGCAGGAACACATGGTGCAAATTCCATGGGAGGACAGATATGGATCCAAACCCTTCTTGACTGCTTCCCAGGACCAGGCAGGAGCATGGGCTGTGCCAGGAACCCCCACATGTCTTTGCACCTCCAGGATCTTCATCCCTTGCCTGTCCTGCCCCCATGGGGAGGCCAGGGGGAAGCTCCAGAGCTCCATGTGGCTGGAAATATTCTTCCCCAGAAAGCTGGCCCATRGACCAGCTGCTGTGTGGATTTACAGTTGCAAAAGCAAATCCTGCATGAGTCCTCCTGGCCCTGAGTGACTGTGCCCTTGCTCCTGCTGAGGACTGGGATGCAGGGCTGGAGGCACAGGGGTCAGGAGCATCCCTCTCTGCAGGATCAGGAACTGCCTGGYTGCACTCCCCATGAGGTGTGGGCACGGAGCTGTATCCCTCCAGGCACTGGGTGATGCAAGCACACTTCCACAAGCTGCTGCATTCCCATCTCCAACTGGGGGCATCCCCACCGTGTGGCTCCCTGAGGGCCATCCCACCCTGCAGCCTGAGGCCAGCAGAGCCATGGCACAGGGACACACGAGCCTCTGAGGTGCAGCTTCACGTCCAGGCTGGAAAACAAGCAAGGCAGCAAAAATGTGACTACAAAGGGGATTTTTCAGGGTGGGAAGGAATGGTTACTGATGAGTCGTCTGTGTCCCCCCCCCCTTTTTTTTTCCTCTTTTGGTAATGTTTCATTTTATACTCCAAGGGAGCAGAAATGCCATTTCAAATGAAAAAATCAAACCCTTCTGTTGCAACACACTCCCCAGCTCAACGTCCCCATGCACCAGCACACCTACATAGCAGCTTTTCTCCCAAACACAGCCCTGGCCCAGCAGAGCCCATTTCCAGGCAGCCTTCCCCCTTGGCCAGTCCCATATCCCAGCATCCCGCCTCCCCTGCCAGCCCCACTCCCAGCCCCATCCCGCCATCCACATCCCCTCTCCACAGGCAAACACATTTTCTTCCACATCCATCACGTGGCAGTAGGATGTGCGTTCTGGTGCCAGAGCACGCACGGCCGGCCGCGCCAGCAGCGCCTGCACGGCTGCACAGAGCTGCTGCTGTGCTGCTGCATCGCACTTGGCTTTTGTGGGATGGCTTTGGCTGTGCCTGGGATGATGGGGAGGAGCCAGGAGCTGGCACTTGCCATCAAGGCTGACCTGCTGAAATTGGTGTGGCGCCAGGTGTCTCACTCTTTGCTTGGACATCTGTCTGTGTGCCCACTCTGGCCTTGCTGTGGGGCATTTCTGTGCCGTTCAGAGGCAAAACCAGATGTATTTTGTAAAGCTGGGCGTTGCTTGGCAGACTGGCAGCACCACTGGCACTACAATGGCATCGTGGGATGAGGACAGTGGCTGTGCATCAGCCCTGGGCACCCAGCATCCTCCTGCCAGGGGSTGTGGGCATGAGGGTCCCAGGCTCTCATCTCTGAAGTGCCCAGTGGCAGCTCCCCTTGGACTCCAGTGCAGCCCCACTGCTTTTCCTGCCCTCTGGAGGACCCCCCCATCCCATCCCATCCCATCCCATCCCATCCCATCCCGTCTCCTCTGACGCAGGCAGCTTTGCTCCCAGACGGGCGGTGCTTGCCCCGAGCCCCAGCCAAAGAAAGCCCCTTTGTTCAGCTCAGCCAGCAGGGCTGGCTGACCCCAGTGACCTCCACCACCCGAAAACACAGTCCCTGCTGTCCCATGGGTCAGGGCMGGCATGAGGACAGGGACAGGSACAGCCCCGACACCCCTCCTCGGGTCAGGGTCAGTGCCCAGGGACACGGGCATGGGTCACTGAGGGTGCAAGGGTATGGAGCTGCTCTGTCCAGCCAGGAGGGATGGACGGATGGATGGAGGGATGCTGTACAGCCAAACCTTTCATCTCATGCTCTTTGAGACGGGCAGAAATTACTGGGAAATAGTGGAGCTGCCAAGCTCACCAGGGTGGGATGGGGAGCGGGGCTGGCGCTGAACAAGCTGCTGCTAATGAGAAACAGGTGGAGAGCCCAGCATCCCCCCCCTCCACCCAGTCCTCCCTCAGCCCTCGGGGTCAGCCTGTATTTTCTTAAGTCCTGATTGCAGAGAAATTGGAGGCTTGTGTGTCAGTGGGTTCTGGTGTGCTCCAAAGCAAAGGGAGCCTGACAGGACCTGTGTTTATGTTTGGGAATGATTGGAGACTGCTCTGGCACTTTGCACCCTGGCTGAGCAGGGCACAGGACCCATGGGAGGATGCCTGCCCTGATCCTGCTCCAGCAGGAGCATCCCAGCTGGGAATGGCAGCAGTGCATCCAACAGCGCTCAACGCATCCCCGGTTTGCATGCAGGAGAAGAGGAACCCTGAGCTGCTGAGCCAGAGAGGAAACGAGAGCAGAAAAATGTGATAAACAGCTGTAAAGCCCAGCCCTGGCTCTGTGCTGCTCCCGCCGTCGCGGGTCGGCCCCTCAGACTGTTTATGGAAAGCCCAGTTTGCCGAGAAATCCATCTCCCGTTTCCTGTTGATCGCTGGGAGCCAAGGTCCCTCCGCCAAGGGCTGCGCCGCCCGCGCACGTCTCGCCGTGGGACGGAGCAAGGGGCTGAGGCAGGGCAGCTCAGGAGCTCAGGGAACGGGGAACCACTCCTGGGGGGCTGGAGAATCCCCTGGGAGCTGAATCCCTCTGTCTCACAGCTCTCTGGTGAGACAGAGCAACCAACTCAGACAGAGATTCGGGAATTCTTCCTCAGGCTCCTCAGCACCGAGGGGGTGTGGGTGGGATGCTCACAGCCACCTGCGGAGATCCAGGGCTGGGAGTGCCCATCCCGTTTCCAGCAAGGATTCCTTCAGCCCTCAGCCCTTCAGCCCATCCCGTTTCCAGCAAGGATTCCTTCAGGCCTCAGCCCTTCAGCCCATCCCGTTTCCAGCAAGGATTCCTTCAGGCCTCAGCCCTTCAGCCCATCCCGTTTCCATCAAGGATTCCTTCAGGCCTCAGCCCTTCAGCCCATCCCGTTTCCATCAAGGATTCCTTCAGGCCTCAGCGCTCACCAGGCACATCCAAGGCCCCGGGTCACCCGTCCCCACCTTCCCTCCCTTCCTGCTGGTGGGTGTGCAGGAGCCGCCGCTCCGTGTCCGCTCGCCCAAGGCCAGCCCCATTGTTGGTGCAGCCGTGCCGGGGGGAGCRGAGCCAGCCTGGGACGGAGCCGGAGCTGCAGATCCTGCCGCTCTTGGCTGAGTCATCAGCCCGCGGGAGCTGAGCAAGGCAGAGCCGGGTGCTGACCTGAAATCCAGCCGGTTCTTTTCTCTGAATCAGGGCAGGGAGGGAGGGAGGGGAAAAGGCTGGGGGAAGGGGGGAGCCGTGAGTGGGGTTTGGCTGCTCAAATCTCCCCTTTTTTCCAATTGCTCCAGGGAGAGCTGGGGCCAAGGCAGTGCCAGAGGGATGGAGGGAGGCTGCAGTGAGTCACAATGGGGACAGGCACAAGGAGATGACAAGGCTGCGAGGAGAAGGAAGGGGCTGAGAGATGTCAGGCGTATGCGTGCCCATGTTTTCACTGGGCTCATCCCAACTAATCCTTGGAGGAAGAAGAAAGAAGGGAAGAAACAGAAAGAGCTTTCCACCCCCTCTGCCAGGTCCCCGCCCCGAGCCGCAGTTGCCGCTGGGCGGGAATGGGGATCTCGCCCGGCATGTGCCTGCTCCAGCCCCGAGCACGGGGCCAAATCTGAGACAAGAGACAGCCCCCAGGGACAGCCCCATCCCGGCAGAGCTGCGGGCCAGGGGCAGATCCGGATCCGGCTGGCTGGGGAGGATGGCTGCGCACCAAAAGTCATCTCTGAGTGGTCGAATGGGTAAAAACAAGCCCATCCCATGGGCAGCCGGACCTCCCCTCCCCACACCGTCCCTTCCTCAAACCCCATCAGCAATCCCTGTTGCAGGAAATCCTGACTCCAGCCCTCCACGGGGCTTCACAGACCCCCCAGCAACCCCAGCAGCAGAGCCAGGGAGAACACCCACCCCAGACCCACCCCAGACCCACCCCATCCCACCCCTGGGCTGCTCCCTGCGAGCAGGGGGGGTCCCCCAGCCCAGCTGGGGAGCTGGGGACCGTCACCCATGTGGCCACCAGCTGCTTGGAAACATTTCCCTGGCTCCGGGTTATATGAACAGATTTTTATAATTATTAGCCTTGGTAATTTACCGTAAAATATTTATTCTGGCTCATTCCAAGGCGTTTGATTCGTGTTGGGTCCGTACGGCGTGGGGGGGTGTGCGTGGGGAGCCACGCGGCCGTGCAGGGCTGGATGCTCGCTCCCTTCCYGTATAAATATCCATATGGATGTGTGTGGCCCGGGGAAGAGACCCTGGTGGCAGCCGGGACTGAGGGTCCGGCTGGCCGTGCGGCTCCAAACCCCGTCCTACTGCARTCCCAGCACCCCCAGCCCTGCCGGACACGGGGCAGGGGAGGGTGGAGGCGATGTCCTGCATGGGAAAGCCCCCTGGCAMAGCCCGGCGAGGGCAGGTGGGTGGCGGTGGCAGGGAGGGACGAGGGGAGGGTCCCGGGGGTGGCAGCGGCCATCCCAGCACGCCTGGGTGGTCGCAGGGCTGGGCTGCTCACGCCCTGGATGGGCTGGGAAGACGGGAGCTGAGATGGGCTCTGTAGCCCCCAGTGCTGGGAAAAGGACACCCCGAGCCTGCCCTGCCTGCCCCGGCGCTGGCATGCACGGCACGGCTCCCCAAGCCCCGGGGGCCCCGGCAGCAGCGASCCCCGTGATGCGCGGGGAGGCTCCAGCGATGAAACTCGAGCCAGATGTGCAGCAGCGGGAGCCCTTTAACATTTCCCTGCTCTGTGCCTGCAGCTGGAAAGCCCCTCCAGCAGCCCTGGCTCCCGAGATTCTCCTCTCTGGCTCCGCAAGCTGCAGATGCTGCCCCAGGGAGGAACAACGGCAGGCACCCACGGGGGATGCTCCAGCAGCTCTGGGCAGTGCTGGGATTGTTGGGGAGGGCAGCAACCTGAAAGCACCAGCAGACAAAGGGCACCGAGTCCCCACGGGGCTTAAAATGACAAGGAGAAGTATTAAAACAGTTGAAAATTACAGATCGTGTGGGCTGAGTTCCACCCTCACAGCAGTGCCAGCCCCCTGGCAGTGGGAATGTGCTGGTACCACATTTGGGATTTGCCTCTCCGTGAGCTCAGACAAGTTTCATCTGCATTGACATGGCCACAAGCTGGATTTGCTCACGGAAAAGTTGCCAGGACAGCCAGAATCACACACATTTTGTCACCCATTGCCCCCCTCAGAGTCTGGAGCTTTGTTTAGTGTCTGCCCTCACTATTCTTTGGGGCTCAGCATCCCCTCATAGCCCTTCCTCATCCTCAGCCTCCTGACGTGAGAGGACACCCCAGCCTGCCTCCCAGCCTGCCTCCCAGCTGGCCCCTGCATTATTAAACCAGATCCTCCTTATCAGCCTTTATCATTTTCCACTCATGCAAAACCTGCCTGGTTCCATCAGTACTTCCAGCAGGAGCCAGAGGACTTCGGGTCACCCCTTTGGTGCTCACTTCATCCTCTTGTGCCCCTGCAATCCCTCTGTGGGGGGAAYAACCCACTGCTCCCCTGCCTCCAGAGCCTGGGAAGCAGCCCCTGCTGCCCCCGGGCCCAGAGCTGCTCCCACACCTGGTTCCAATAACAAACACGCGGGAAGGGACAAAGGCGCCTTTGGGAGGGCAGGGGGAGGCAGGCTGAGGGGCTGCAGGTGGGGAGGGAGGGCTGGGATGGGGGGCATGCTGAGGGGGGCACCAGCCCAGGGGCTCTGGGGGCTGGAGGGGCCCAGCTGCCCATCAGCACATCTCTGAACAAACAGCACTCACAGAACGGGGTTAACTGCAGGCACCGGAAAGCTGGGATTAATGGAAATTGGTTATAAGAATTTTCCCAGATGGAAGAAACATCTTTTCGTCATCTGTCCTTTGACATTTCAAGTCTATTTTGCATCCCCAGCATTTTCTGATTTGGGCTGTGACATTTAAATGGGCAATTTGTGTTTACAGTCTTAGGCGTTGTAAATACCTTATATATAAATGTCTTTGCATGTATAGGAGACATTCTATACATTTGTATCTTTGAAACAAGAGCTATAAATCTTTACWGGAAAATGTAGATCTACAAAACCATTTATATCAGCTTTGTAGTCAAAGGGTAGATGAACATGTAACAGAAATACATTGACTTTTTCAGACACTGGGATTTAGYCTTGTTTTATCACAAAGTGTAAATATGTCACTTCAAAATCATGAGAGGCATTAAAAGAAATATTTTGCATGGCTTTTATTCAAGGACTTGCTGACTTGCACTGTTCCCCCCTCCCAGGCATCATCCCTCTCCAGTCACAGGTCCCATGACAAGGATGGAGCAGGGTCAGGGCTGCAGAGCCAAGGTCACATCCCAGCAGCTGTGGGGGGGACACAGCTCTCCAGGGGGGCCTGGCATGGCCACAGTCCCC
The DNA here is from genome assembly GCA_002167245.1 of Sporophila hypoxantha. Classification (NCBI taxonomy): domain Eukaryota; kingdom Metazoa; phylum Chordata; class Aves; order Passeriformes; family Thraupidae; genus Sporophila; species Sporophila hypoxantha. Next base: position 4,428,793 of record NDFG01000386.1, on the reverse strand, counting down.
TCCCAGCACACAGCACTGTGTGACACCATGTGGGGCCTCAGGAGGCTTTCAATAGCCCCGTAGATGTGTATAAGAGACACTCCCAGCACACAGCACTGTGTGACACCATGTGGGGCCTCAGGAGGCTTTCAATAGCCCCGAATCTGACCTTCCATGAGG